>JADDOH010001192.1:0-57622 GCA_016648135.1 Agrypnia vestita
TCCAACAGCCGATTGGCCCAACAAGCCAACTTTTTAAAAAAATAATTAAATTTATCAGGTTCGCATTTGCGTACTTTTATGCAACAACAAGTGAACAAGTTTTGATCAGTTTAAAAAATAGTATTTTGAAGTACATTTTTCCCTGTGGGGTACATAAAAATTTCAGGAATGATTTATTCCATGCTATACCTAGGAATTGTTTTGCATATTCTGATTGTTTGAAAAGGCGGTTTAAAATCTTTAAAATATTAATAAATTCCTAATGTAAATATTCAAAACAGTTTCTACGAATATTTTCTTTTCAAATACATTCTATGTTATTTATCAGATTATGCATATTTTCACAAATGTATTGTTATGGGATTCGTGGCTATGGCAGGCAAATGAAACACTAAAAACTATTAAAAATTTTATTCAATACGCAAAGTTAGTGGACACCAATTTAATTTGAACGTTGATTTTAATTCATTTTAAATGTTTCTTGCTGCACTTTTATTTCATTTCGTAAATCGCAATAACTTGTTTCTCATATACTGATGGACGTTACTTAAATAGCCCAAGTTCGCACTAGAAAACTTCGCGCTCGTCGGTAGGTACTTTCTTGATTTACTATTACTGAAATTACACACGCGCGCTGGCCACACTGTAAGCTGTCGATTCTTCACATTTCATTAACATTCTTTACATTTCAAGCGATTCCTTGAAATTTCCAGTGCTTACGAAAAGGTTTCCAGAGTTTTTTGATAGTGCGTAATTCCACCGGATTATATTATCTCGTTACGATTTGAACAACTATAAAAGCCTGAAAATTGTCTATATTGACATTTAGTGTAAAATATATTTTTGTATTGGTCCAGCCCTAGCAGGAAACAAATCAAGATGTCGGTTTTGATTTGCCGCTCCCCGCATAAGGAATGAGGTTTGATGTATTCCCCGCCGGCGTTTTGTGTATTCAATCGCCAGACACGAGATGTATGGCGTTCAAAATCTCCAACTGTCTCTACTTATTTTATTTTGATGTGTTTACATGGGGGCTTCCACCCTCGGCCCCGAGTACGCTGACTGCGCGGCTGGGTCTGCTATGTCGCAAGTGGTTTAATCTCGATCGCAAATAGTGCAAATTTGTTACTGAGGTGTGTTATCGGTTTGTAACAACTCTGATTATCTGAGTATGGAAGTGAATCCTGGAACAGACAAAAAAGTAATGAAAGTAGATTGAATGCGTCCGCAAAAGACCTGGCATGATGAAATATTAAAAATATTGGAGGATGGCCCTGTTAAAAGCCTCAACAAGCGTGGAACTTGCATGAGAAGATATACGAATGTAGCCGAAGCAAAAGTTGTATGCCAAGATAGAAGAATATGACGTTCTATTCTCTCTGCCTACCCCTGCGGGGAAACGGCCTGGTGATGATAGTTAGTAAGTCACCGGTTTGGATGTAACAGAGAAATAAGAGGATGTTATGACGAACTTCCGAGTAAAGGATGACATAGCTAACACAGTATTCCGCATACATTGCTGGCCTATGATATATTGTATGAGATTTTCCTTGGAAACATAGAGGGGCAGCTAGATTGATAAAAATAAAGCTCTGCTTTGGCACCGAATGCACTGTCAGTTTGATCATTTTTTCGAAATAAATGATGATAGATGTCAGAGAGACCAGTTTCTGGACAAATGGTAAGGCCGTAGGAACAGATGGGTTGTCACAAGACCACCTTGGTATAAATGCCAGGCAAAGAAGTAACACAATTTTTTAGTCGATAGAACCCTATACATTGCCTTTCTAGTTATCATACACATCACTATAACGCAGGATAGACAAACATCATCAGATATGAGATAGACTGGAAGACATTTCATCTTCGTCCTCTTTTATTAGATCTGTGATCCGTGTTGACAGGTGTCAGTTCTGGTCTTGTGACAAGGACGTCCAGCTTTCTCTCCGACTCTTTGGTTATCCCCTCTAGAACCACAGCTCTGGGAAGTCTTGTCTGGAAGTCTGAATCTAGGGAACCAACTTATGAGGTAGATCAAATAAAAAAATGGATAAACAAACCAGCAAAAGATAGTAATAGAAATAGATAGATCGTTAACAGCAACCCTAATATCTAAACCGTTGACTACAGCTAAAATAAGATACCCGAGATGGAGAATAAATTAATCATTTTAAAATTCTGCTTACTATGAACCTGGGGGTGGTAAAACAGCGTAAGGGTAGGAGATGGGGGCACTAACGGATTTCGATACAGCAACTTTGCGAAATATTAAATTCTCCTGTTTGACAGACCGATTCATTTTAATAGTCTACGCAAATCACGCGAGTCGACGTGTTACAAATTGCATTTATATATTGTTATTTGGTTAGAATCCACGAAAACCTTTGCTTCAGATGAACTTTTTACTTAAAGCATTAGTTACTTGGAATTCTAAAAAATACGGTCTGGAAAATTTATAATGATGCTGGAGAATCAATTTTTTTTGAAATAAATAAAAAAGTATTTATGGATTTCTACGTCCAGTTTAGATGTATAGTATAACTTACCATCAGGACGTTTCTCCGCAGGTGTAGGCAGAGATGATGGAGCGCCAGAATCTCCAGTTCTGACACGCAACTCTCGCCTCATCCACGTACATAAATCTTCACATGCAAGCCCGCCGATTGTTGAGAAACAGGACATTCTTTCTATTTGGAATTCTTCTGACGTTTGCATTTCTTGTATTATATCCATTAGTATTTGTGTAATGTATTCTTGCTGTAAAAGCATTTTTTCAAGTGTTTGTAAAAAAAATCAAAAACATCTACTCGTTTATTAAAAATAAACATTAAAAAAATAATTATAAATTTAGTAAAATGAGTAGCTTGTTGGTGTGGTGTAATGGTCATAATGCTCGCCTAGTGATCTGGATCTGGATCGGTGGTTTGAGCCCCATTCCAGGACACCAGCGAGTTTCTTCCTATAAGCGTTTAGGTTATTTTGAGAATAGAAAGAATATTGATGCATTGCGTGTTCGCATCTCTATTTAAAAAAAAATCAGAAATGTATACAAGGTACAATATACCCGCGCGAGTGTTGATTCTATATTTTACGCGATCTATTGTGCGACAAGTAACGGTCATCAGTGCTACCAAATTTGTGAATTGAGCGAATTTTGAGGTACATAAGATGATTAGTTCATTGTATTAGCAAATGTGAACAAAACCAATGTTTTAACACTAAATACAAAGTATACGTTATTGATTTAATAAAAAAATCCATAAAATTAAATATATTTTAACAATATATAATAATTTATATAATTTTTCAAATATTTAGTGATAGTACAAGACTGGATTGCATTTTAATCATTTTTTTGATCCAGAAAGTTTATGGAAAAACATTACAAACTAAATTGCCTGTAAATGATTACAGACAAATAATTATAAAGTTTACTTTTTTAACCTTTAAACAAAATAGTAAAATAAATTTAAAGGAAAGTACTGGTCCGCGGTTCCGACCCGGTATTATACGCAAACGCTGGTTTTTCGAATCTCCCAGATTTTTCTAGTGTTTAGGAGAAGGTTTTCATCGCTTTAAGGTTGTTCCAGGCATCTCCCGAATTTTTTATAGAGTAAAATAGAGTATTGTAGGCCGTTCTCGAACCTTCCATAGTCTTGTTCCAAAGTGACATATTACAAGGGATTCAGACAGTGTGCAATTCCTTATGCTTACAATTTCGTGACAATATTTACCGACGTACAAAAAGTAAACTAAAAAATTATATTTAAATTATGTTTCAACATGATATTATAAATTTTAAAATTGGATAATAATGGAGATATAATACTTACAAACACACAATGACAATAATACTTTACAAACACACAATGATTAATCATTTAGCCAATTTAATCACTTAGAGAATACATTAAAACACCATAAGTCAAACGATTTTCAGAGCACCATTCAGAATCGTACAACAACCCCGACTGAAAGGGTAGATATGTTTTTTAATACATTTCCCTGCAACTGGAGTTGCCGCTTTTTAAATTCGCATTGTGTGTAAATGTATTTTTGATTTCCTTTTTTTGGCAGCTATCGGAAGCGCGGGCGCCTTCATAAATCAAATAAGGGGGAAAAGGGTCTGCAAGGAGAGTCCTTACACCTTGTTGGTTTCCTGTAGTCAATTTATGGTAATGGTATTGGATCGAAAGATGGTTGTTTTTTCCGAAACAGACTGTAGGCCAGGGATAAACGGATATCAATGTTTACTGTACCTTATTTGTAACAATCTTGTTTTGTGGATGGTTTGACATTGGGGATAGTTACTTTTTAACATAAACTTAGATACCTTGGCAGTGAAATGCTCAGCTCTCATGACCTCCGTAAAGAATTTAAACCTCAGGTGAATAAGACAACAGTTGTGGCTGGTTACCGGAGAGAAGTTGTGTGAAGGAATTATGATTTGAGAACAGATAGCGAGGTACGCATTTATAAGACCTGTATGCGACCAATCCTCGCATCCTAAAAACAACTAAAATGAGAAACTTGCGTGCTATTGCTAGGAAGACTCTGCATGATCGCGTGAGGAATACAGAATACAGGCCTCGGAAGTTCAAGATGTTGTCAGATGGAGGCGACAGCATCGAAGATACTGGTACCAACACATGCATAGAATGAGTATACCATATACCCATACATAGCTCCGCATGGCGTACCAGATGGACCGCGCCCACCAGGGAGATAGTTGGAATACAGCATCACAAGAGGAAACTCCTGCATAAACTTTATTATCTATTTAGACTCTTGAGTCTAAATATTTCAGATAAGTTGAAGAAGAACATAAAAAACATATCTTAATTTTAATGTTTGTTTGAAGCAGCGAAGACTATCGCTCTGGGGTCATGATATTTGCATAAAGTCAACGCGACTACTTCAACTAGAAACGTTTTTCCCATCATCAGATATGGTGTTTACAAATATGCATTTCTGCCAAAAATAGCATACGATGCCTTATTTTTAATTCAATTTTTATCATTTTTTTCAATAACAAAAAAAAAATTAGAGTCTCGCCATAAATGAATAATTTCTATTGATATGTTTCGGCTTTTTTTTTTACGAAAATATTTTTTTTCCACCGTTTATCATTGAAATACTAACAAGAGAATAAGAAATATGAAATTAATAATTGTCACTAAATTGGTTGAAAAACTAAAAGTGTCGCGCTGCCCGTTTCGGTTTTAAATTGGCTGGATTCACTACCTGTTATGACTATTTGATGTAGACCTTGATCGCCATACGTTGATCGATGTTATAGATATGGCATTAGAAGAAGAATATGAAGAAGATGTGGTGGAATTAAATACATCGCCAAAATTTTGGAAAACAAAAAAAAAACGTGTCTCATAGCGAAAACTTTATAAAACAGTTGACAATAAAATGTTACATATAAAATATCGAAAAATACCCTTCAAGGTTTTTCTCAGGTACAGAGTGATAATATTAAAAAATCCTTTATAAAGTCATTAACTTAATTACACATTTCAATGTTGCAAGTAAATTTTAAGTATTTTAATACATTTTTTTCGTTTTTTCTGGGCTCTTTTGCCACGTGTGTCCGACCTTTCTGGCCACATTGTTGAAGCATGTTGCGATGGGTTGGACGAAGAAGGAAAGGAAGACACCTCAACCGTTGTACTGACCCAGTAGAAAAAACAACGGTGATGGCCCTAAAATTTTCGGGATACCGATAAAAGTGGAGAGGTAAAATGTGTCAAGAAGGAGTTAATAAGAATCACTGTTCTCAGTTAAAAGGACGTCGATAGTGATAGTTCCATGTTCTGGCGTAATTATTGGCTTACGGTACAGTTATCCCCGGTGGAGTTATCTAGTGGTCGAGGGTTCGTATTTCATTCCGGGAGACTATCAAGTAAGTCCTATTTTCATATTTGCAAAGTTTCGTTAAGTTTTATAAAAGTAAGAATCTTTGAATATTTTGAGCGTTTAAAAAATTTTCAAGATCACAATACTGGATTTTCTCCCCAGGGGGTAGTAATTAATATTCATATACATATAAAAGTAATATTGCTTTAAAAAAAACATATCAAAACAATTGATCTAGAAATAGATGTTATTACCATTGACAACATCTGTATTGTATGGAGATGACAAATTTAATCTACAAATGGCGATAGTAAAAATACAAGCCACACGATACAAGTTGTGTAAGATTTACATATATACAACAATTAAAAAAAATTGATAGATGTAATAATTTATTATGTGTGGAATTGGCGAACATTACATTATGTAAGTGATCTCTTTAGCCAGCCGTACGACAGGTTGTAAGAAAAAAGGCTTTCATACCTACTTCCCCATTCAATTAATAGCTTCGTTTCCATGAGGTATTTATGAATGTTTATTTATTTATCTTTAAGAATGTATAATGAAATATTTTTTATTATGAATGATGAGAGGAAGAGAGAATAGAGGTTTTTCGCGAAAACCATTAAATGATTAGATAAACCCGTTAAAACCCTTAAATGATTTGATAAACCCAATAGTAACGTTAATAGATTTAAAAATTGAAAAGCGTGCAAGAGAAGATGCATGAAAGTGGACGGGGTAAAAGTAGTGTGCAAGGACCTAGGAGTGTACTGCTATATCCACTCCGTATACCCTGCAAGATAACAGCGTATTGGTTAGTGTGATAAAAATAATTTAAAACGAATCGCATACGTCATGTTTTTACAATTCAATGTCATGTACAATTTTTTAATAAAAATTTCCCGTGAATTAATGATGTTATGACATTCCCCATCCAATTATGCCACTACCTATCAGAAAATGCTTCGTGTTTCTAAGGATTGCGGTTGTCAAACCTACTTACTCTTCATAATACTGCGTACATCATTAAAAAGTTATGAACATTGTCAGCAGAGATGAAGCTGGTGCGGTTTCGCTGTAGTTGAATCATGCTGATTTTAATTTATGTTTTTTTTACTATAAGCGGTAGGTATCCGGCGTTATCTGTGATTCAGAATAAGTTGTTAACCCTTCTTCTCCGGTGCGGTTTACATTTTATTTATTTATTTGGTTAGAAATATTACATATATAAGAAAGTGAAATGTGTATACATATAAGAGTATAAATGAACACGTTAACTTATATCCTAGCATATTTCACATAGACAATAATTTAAAAAATTACATAATAATATTAAAAGTGAATACAAAAAAAAGACAAAAGTCGTAACAATAGTAAATAAAACGTAATAAAATAAGTAAAAATATCAAATATTATAACATATTAAGATGATTGAAATTTTATTTGTACCTTGCATCGCAGAGTATTACAAATTAAACTAGCTGTAACCCGTAAAAAAATGACGGAAAATTGGTTCGCGTCTTTTTTAAGCCCTAGTATAATATTTATATTTATAGCATCTTTTTTGGCGGTCTATAGTTATTCATAAAATTATTCACTTATATACATAGAAATATAATTAAAATGATTTAAATGAGTGGAAAATTTAAAATATTAATATTTATTCAACATCAAAACAAAACTCTGTGCACTGAGCTGACAGCGCTGGAATTCGTGATTAAATTTTAGCACCGCATGAGAAAGGTTGATATAACAAATAAATAAGTTAACAACACTTGCTATACTGAGCTACAGAATAACTTTAGAGCTAACATGCTCGACATCTTTGAGATGTGGTGCTGACTTAATATCCTGCAAATACCACGGAAGCGGACGGCGACACTTAAGAATGCCTTTATTATTTAAAAAATCCGTAATAAAGAAAACAGTAGTGACATGGTTCACCCTAACATGATACAGTACAATATTTTTATTTATTGTGCATACTTGACCCAATCTTATGATGCAAATCATGTCAACAAAACAATCGCGCCATAAATTCATATATGTGGGTCAATCAGTGTTTTTTGTATATATAAATAGATATAGAAATATTGAGTCAGGTTAAATTATTAGTATTTCTTCTACTGTTCGCAGCATTGTATTGGCGATCTATATTTGGTGCTACTATGTATACTTTTCCCTTCCAGTTAGGTCTGTCTTCTGCAGATAGTGTAGGAGAATCGTTCTCAATCTTCAAAGACTTCAAAGATCAACAACTTTTCTTTGTCTCTTCCAGGAAGTCCTTGAAGCATTTTTTTGGTCCCCATGTGAGTGTTGAGTGCAATGTGTGTGCAGGAATTTGCAGATAAATGAAGTAATTCATAACTTTACATTAATAAAATATTATAAATATGTTATAAGCACTAAATCAAACGATGTTTTTATGAAAGGTCCACTCCATTGTAATGTTCAAAAATTTGAAATAGCGTAGATCAGAATTTCTAAAAAATATAAAATTAATTCAAGACCAGAATTGAATTCAAATTCAGCGGTAAAAAAGAAATCCGCGAGTAGAAAAATAATGGTTATCTTTTTACTTATTCAATGATACTTGAAATGTACAAAAAAAGCACAACACGGAAGCTTCGTATTGAATTTCTTTTTCAATAGATGTCGCTTTTTTCCGTCCCACGAAAAGGTTCAAGTAGTATCGTCTAGAAATAATTATCGAGCCAGAGATGCTCACTTGAATAACTCTGCGACCCCCCTCCGGAGCTCTCCTGATACGCCACTGGTGAGGGCAGGGTGGGGGGGATGCAAATTTCTATACACGTCGTTAGATAATCCTCCAATTTGTCAATCTCTAGTGCTGCGGGGCAGTGCCGTGCATTTTGTTTTTATTTCGGGGGTCATTAAATAACCGCTTAATCTTGCGCGCATAAGGGAGAAGGGATATTTTTTTGTTATGGTTTTCTTAATTGTTTGGCTTGAAGTTATATTTTAATATTTATCTTTATACAACTTTATACTCTGTGAATTGTTTGATGTGGTATATGAAGTGTTTTTGTGCAATATATTAAAATAATATCTACTGTAATAATACTGCTGTAACTTGTGATATTGCTTGATATTGTAATACCTTACCTTTATTGTTAGTAAAAGAACCAATTGACGTTAAATAAACAAATAATAAAACATGATAAAATACTATAAATAATAACGGGTATATTTAAGGTACCATTAAACTGGCTGTTAAAATAACTTGTGTCTATTTTCCCACCTGAAGAAGATAAGAGGATAGAACAAAAAATAATCAATAAAGTATTCTGCATAATTATTTATTTTCCAACGTTCTACAAGTTTTTAGATGCCTCTACGATAAATCTTACCCGGTCTCGACTCGAAGATATCGTCATTTAAATAGCAGTTGAAGGTGCCTGTAATTAAATAAAATAGTAAAGTTATAATAAAAGCAAACATAATATCTTGTACCTATGTGATATTTAATTTGAAAAGCATTAATACAGAATTATTCAAAATTGCTGGAAAGTTAACCATTATATCTTAGTTATACATTTGATGATATTTTATAGACGAAAATGGTTGGTGTAAGTTATCCTTAAAAGATAGATATATATTTTTTGATTTGATTTCTATGTAGATCATTTAATTTTCACAATTCTTTCTACATGATTTTGATGTATTTATAATGGATTAGCTAGTCAGTAGGTAACGGTAGAATCACTACCACTGCAGGCGGAAAGAAATATTTTCCTTTCCAATCTCCGGCGATAATGATTAATCTCCTGACATGCGAAATACACTAGGCTAAAGCTAACTATGTCCACAGCTGACAAATTGTACTTAAAGCGTTTTCCTAGTATATCGCTTGTGGATTCAATCTCCGATTCTCCCGGGTTCGTCGAATCCGGAACAGAACGATCTGTCTATTAATGATCTGAATGACCGTGTCTACGACGGATTCAGATACTTCACGAAAAAGAATGTCAATTCTCAAAAGAAAAGGACACCGGCACACACGCTTTCCAACTGTCACTGGCCGGATTTTTCAAAAGTTTTCAATCCTAGCTAGCGGTTGGCGCAGAATACGTCGGATCTCAGTTTCGACCAATCAAAATCATTTCGCGGCCGACGCCTGGCGGTCACGAAACAGTAGTTATCCGACTTGATTCACTTATACCGTTAATGCTCAGCTTCTATATGTGCTAGGGCAATTTTACAGAATACATTAAAATCTTTCTGAAAAAATGCAGTGGATCCGAAACAAGGGGAGAGATAAGATTGGCACACTTACACAAACACACTATAATCTCATATATATGATATATTTTCTATTATGTTACTTTAATCACTTTACTACTTTATTATGTTAATATAAAATACTTATCCAATACAAATAATTATTCTACCATACATCTATATACTATGTTTTATAAATACAAACTATTGTAAACTATGCCTGTCTCAACACAGATATTTCTAGTTAGACAGGCACAGTCCAACCATAAAGCCATGTATTCACTAGGGGACAAATTGTCCCTCAACAGCATGCGCGGCATAGAGTCTACGTGACGTTGCAACCTCGTGCACTGTTCCGCGACCTCGCGCACAACATAGCGCGGCATTTCTACGTGCCGTGGCAACGTTGCCATGCGCACGGCACCCGAGCGTACTCACCGCAACATTCCGCGGAGCGTCAGTACCACGTGGTATGTTTACAAGTGAATACGCATGCGCTGTATCTGTCAAGATGACAATGCGGGGAAACGAAATCGTTCTCGAACTCATCGAGCTGTATCGATCGAAGATCGCATAGAATGTCCGTCCTTCTTTCTCTTTGTAGTTAATAATTTCGCATTCTCCTCTTTTTTCTCCTCTTACTTTTCGATAAACTCATTAACATAAACAGATACGCGGCTATCATCATAACCTCGTAGAGCGATATATTTCCGTGACGTCTGGAAAATAATAATTATTTGCAAAAAGTACCTTGTTTTTAATAATATTCAATTTACTACAGTAAAACCTCGTTAATTTGAAATTGCGACCCAAAAAAACATTTCGAATTGCGCGGAACCCCGTTTTCGCCAAATGTGATACCGCAGCTGTCATCCATAACCTCATCGGATGACATTTCCGCGACAAGATATGCGAGTCCCGGTGTGTGCACGTCAATTGACCGCGTCATTGTCCTCGAAACATGAGCGTAGATGTTGATGCGACATGTCGAGCGGAATGTTTCGCGATTTGTCCCCTAGTGAATACATGGCATTAAGTGCTCGCCTCCAGCGGCCCTGCCGCCCGAACTGTTTGGACTACATATTTGTGAGTTGCGAAACGTTAGACGTGATTTATGCATCATGAGGATGGTCCATTCTTCTCCGCGAACCGTCTTCCCATTGTACCGAGAGAGAAAGGAACTCAAACTGTCGAAAACAGATTCGTTGCGCAATCTTCAATGTCGACCATCGAATATTTCCCCTCCCAGGGACAATTTGTTATCAACTGTCGTGTCAAGGCTTCCTTTCTAATCACAATATTTTTTGGCATGTCCTTAGGTTTTCACGGCTGTTCGACAACAGCCCTGATGATGGACCCTGCAATGGGATCCGAAACGTTGGCCAGAGAGGTCACATATACACGGCAGAATATCCCAGAAAACTATACGCAGAAGATTTTTGGCATAATTGCAGAATCAACCTAACCAAACCTAACCTAACCTAAAAATAAATTTGCAATAAAATTAAATAATCTGACCTAATGTAGTCTAATTCATGTCATAGATAAAATATGCAACTGTTAGATTTATAAGGTGATAATTACGAAAGTTTGATAACTTTTTCAATATTTTGTTCCGCCATATATAAATACCATTTTTGAAATCAGGACACTCGACTTTACGTGTGAAAAAAATTGAATAATATCCGTGAAGGTGTGTGTATTGTGATTAATCAATTTGATTTAAAAATTTCACAGAACTTTGTTCTGAAAAATTACAACTTCACAAATATGAATGTGTTCTTAAATAAAGACAATATGTTTTTTATTGATTTTTTAGACATTTTCCCAATTTAAGTCTGAAAGATGAAGACTTACTCTCTCCGACCTACTCCTTCATCTTCTAAGATGCCACCACTGTAAAATAATATGTATACAAGGTAGAAACGTTAGATGCACTTACCCCTTGTATGTACTTACCCCAACCCACCTTACGTTCAAAACTTTGAAGAACACGGTTACTGGATTTTTGTCCCCTGGGGGATCGTCATCAATCAAGCGAATCGGTGGACGTGACATTGTGTAAAGTGATCACTCTACATAATGCAATTTTCACCAATCCCGTAAGAACATCCATACGTAATAAAATTTTTGAAATTTATATACAGGGTTATTTGGAAAACATTAATAACCTCGCAGGACTATACTCCTGCCTTGATTATGAGTCGAAAATGTTCAAGTTATCATGACCTAATATCAATAGTTTTGGAGATGTGCGACATCAAGGTTGGCATTTTTTTTTCAATATTTCTGGTTTATTTTTAGTAAAACATTGGACTATCATTACAGTAACTTATATCGATTACGAAAAATTCATTCGTTTCAATACAAGTTAATTAAAATGATAAAAACCCTGAAAAATTTCCAATTGGAACGTTATCCAATTGGAATTCGAAGGTTGTTATTATTTTATTTGACTTGTATTAAAGGGAATAAATTTTTCATATTCGATATAAGTTACTGTAATGATAGTCCAACGTTTTACAAAAAATAAGTTAGAAATATTGAAAAAAAATGCAAAATTTTGATGTCGCATATCTCCATAACTATTGATATTAGGTCATAATAGCTCGAACATTTTCGACTCATAATCAAGGTAGGAATGTAGTCCTGCGAGGTTATTAATATTTTCCAAATAACCCTGTACATGTTCTAAATCTGAGAATCTTTCGTTTATTCGAATGGATTATGCTAGACTAGACTAGAACGGACTATGCTATGTAGTCTTTTCTCATGAAACAATTATACATAGATAAAATCACGGGAAATAATAATAACGACGTGCCTTGCAAGACCGCGCAAGATATGCCGCGCGCTGATTGCGTGTGACATTCTACTTTATCCGGACTTTACGACAGACAGACGGACGAACGGACAGATAGACAATGAAATTATGTTTGATGATACGACGGATCAGATAGAAATATTGAAGGGTGCGGCAGTGTGAGAAAGTTTTGCCAGAGAGTCACAGTAATTAGATAATTTGAATTTTTTATAACGTTCTCAAAGAGACAAAGTTAATATTTGCAAACTGTACCACTCAACCTGGTGTGCTTTATATATCTGAGAATATTTAAATGGCCATTTGCTGAAGTTCTTATCAGTAAAATTAATGGTCAGATGATAAAAGAAAAGCATTTTAAGTCTACTCCTAAAATTAATGGATTGTGAAAACGTGATACCAGCTCAAAATAACGAAACTTTGAGAGGTGCTTGACATTTTGAAAGATGTCTCCGACAAACGTGTAACGCCAGGTTATATTAATAAGGAGCTGACGTGGGCTTGTGTGCAAACGTCTGACTGGAGTGATTGAGCGGTTAGGGCGCCCGCCTTTGGAACCAGAGGTCGTGGGATTTGGTCCCGCTGGCGACAGTACCGAGTCGATTCTGTCTTCGGGTCGGCTGCAGCAGGACGTTTGCGTTTGTAAAGACAGACAAAATGTCCCAACCATCCAGCACAATTTAAATCCACAAATCCACAATTTTTATAATTAACACGTCTCAGGTCCATCCATGTATCCACAGTCTTTACAAACAACGCGTCTTAAGTCTAGCCACAATCCACAAATCCACAATTTTTATAATTAACACGTCTCAGGTGTATCCATGTATCCACAGTCTTTACAAACAACGCGTCTTAAGTCTAGCCACAATCCACAAATCCACAATTTTTATAATTAACACGTCTCAGGTCCATCCATGTATCCACAGTCTTTACAAACAACGCGTTTTAAGTCTAGCCAGTCATAGATACGTCGAGTTTTTACATATAACACATCTCAATTCCATCCATCTATCCATCTACATATCTTTACAAAAAATACACCTCAACGATAATTTAAATGGATAGAAAACGTGGACTATAATATTTATACTAGAGTTTAATCAAATTTTATATTAAACTGCTTTAATCTCGAGAGTATTACAATCTCTCATCGATAGGAGGAGCACTAAACTAAGTATATATATTAAAATATAGTAAAATTTATCGAAGCTCGAGTAGTAAAATATAAAATACAATTAAACCCAAGTAGAGATAATGATAAATAAAATAATTGATCCTTTTTCAATTTCATTTACGCTTCAACAGTCAAATCAAAGAAGCGAAACACATAACAAAACAAAACATAGATTAATTGTAACCTCACTGCGTATCGAACCCGGAACCCTGGGTGTGAGAAGCTAGTGTCATACCTACTGGGCTACGAGGGCCACCTTTATTGTACTTTATTTGAGTCACACTTATATTTATTTTAAAATGTTGTATTTTTACGATAAAATTTAAATGTGGCTAATGCAAAGTGTTAATTATGCTATAAATAAATGAAGAGGGGATAGCAAATTGTATGTTTTCTATATATTTTAATGATCATTATGGATAATATCTACAACGATAGCGGTCTCTACAATCAAGAAATAATATGCCTCAAACCCATTTATCCATCCACAGTTCTTACAAACAATACATCTCAAGTCCATCCATCCAATCACCAACATTGTTTGCATTTTCTTTTACGTGTTCGTTACAAGTTTTTAAATTAAATAAATGACCCTAAACAAAGATCTCAGGATTTCACGGCCACTCAGAATCTTAATACAATCAGATAAACCATCCTGAGTCACCATTACCCCTAATCTCTTGAAAATTCACTTTATCTCGGATTATTATCAATAGTAATTTGAAGAAAGCTTTCAAAAGTATTTTAGGCCTGCACCCCCATCCTACAATTCCATATTCAATGACGGATTAAACAAGGGCGTAAGCAATATAGTATTTCAATTCACTCTCGTATGCAAATGCTTCAGTAAAATATCTTTTGCATTAATGTCACAACATTTTGTATAAATTTTTACTAAGAAACAGTGTTCCAATACATCGTTTAATCGCGTTCGTCGAAAATGTCGGCAAACAGACCTACAACACGAAATCGGGTGACGCGACCTTGCCAACGAGAACAATATCGTTTGACTCGAACAATCGTCGATATTATCACGTAATATCACGATAAGTGTGGAGCGATCGACGCGAGCGATCGTTTTCTCGAAGACTCGACCCGATTTTCCGAGCAGGAAGGCCATTTTGCGGGAAAATGGGCGACAGCTGTTTGGGAGCGTCCATCTTGCGCTCGTCACCTGCGCGCCGTCCGCCATGTGTGGAAAAGTTATTTGCGCATGCGCAATACCGCTCCATACCGTTTCTTAATGACTGACCGCATGACGTAATTTTCTGTATGCGGTCTGATGATATTAAATTCTAAGAGATGAATGGTGTTAATGACGTAGTAATATGGTAACGTTTGCAACGTAAATTGCTTGCATGGTTTTAAATTATTTTAGATAAAACTATAGGAACACCGCACTCTTTTGTCTTGACACAATTCTCTACATTCTAACATCTTCACACATAAGCTACTTATTAGGACCCTGCATGTGAAGATAATATTGTATAAGTAGTAATATATAATTTAATAATTTTAAGACGAACAACATAATTTCGACTAAATATCACCAACACCTGCACACATCAATATGTACGGCACACAACGTAACGCTAATTAACGATTTCGCGTCGACCAATTATGGCGCTGGAATTTTTGCGCGGGACGACATCTGCGCATAAGATTCAAATAATCGAACGCTCATCCGTTCCATATTCAAAACGTGACGGGAAACGACGCTCCGCCCCACATTGTTCATTACTAATCCATAAGGTATACCTAATATATATTTAGATTTTTATATTTGGCTGTTGAATTTCAGTCAAGATACTTTTGGCTTCCAGGACCCTCTTTTACTCGTATTTTTACCTTGAATGATGAGAAGTGGAACATACTGCCTGGAAAATTTTGGCAATTGTCCATCTTTTAAAAGTCCATATACCGATGAAAAAGTTATATGAATAATAGGAAAATTATATTGGCATCAAAAAACATCAGTGAAGGTAGAAAACCAATTAACCGGAAAAGTACTAATATACTTATTTAAACATAATTATGTATTATTATTATGACTAAGACGAGGTTGTATTCTTTCACCAATGCAATATGCAGGCTCTATATGCAGATACCGTGTTCCTAGCGGATTACAAGGAAGGTCTCCATGTTATTCTGATGCAAGTGGTTAATTCATGCGAACATGGTCTTCAACTAAATGCAAACCAGACAATTAACATGATGATTAGTAAACGAAACGAAACGTGTGAGGCTTATATATATGTTATAAGGAATACAATATTGGACACTCGTGTTTTATAACACTAATGAAGTTTGGTATACTCAGGGCGGCCACCTTACCAAGAGCACAAAGGGGCGCAGCTGTAAAAGGCGGCAGCACAAATTTCCTCTCGTTCTTCCACTAGCCAATGGGCAAAAATCACTGGGGACTAGTTAGGAGTCGGTTCCGGAAATGAGAATGCATCAATGAATAAATCAAACAGTTTTGAAGTGACTAGAAGCATTTGAGATGTGGACTCTTAAAAATAATCTGGATTGACAGGATTAGAAATAACAATGCGGAATATTCTCGATAGTGCAATCCGGATGCGAAAGGGAAAATAAACCCTCAAAACCCAGAAATTACAATATCATGAGAAATCAGAGAAGTACCAGATCCTACGTCTCATCATTAAAGGCAAAATTGAGGTCCTGGAAGACGAATATCCTGGCTGAAAAACTTAAAGCAATGATTCGGGAAATCCAGGCGCCAACTATTTCGAGTTGCTGCTAGCAAAATTATGATCACTAACGTCCAATCTAGATATGATAACGTAGGACCTGATGACACATGGAGCGGAGGCGATGACGCTTACAAAGAAATGTGTATAAAAGCTCAAATGCACGCAACGACCCATGGAGAGATCCATATTTGGTAACTTAAGCCTAAAAGATGATTAAATTAGGCGCAGAACTAGAGTAGTGTATATCATAGATCATGTATCAAATTTAAAATAATAATGGATGGAACATGTTGCAAACTAGATAAACTCCTAGAGTTCTGAAGTAGAGACCTTGGGAGAATAAGAGAGACAGCGGAAGATCTCAAAAGAGATGGGCCGACGATATAGCCGCTGTGGTGAGGAAGAAAGAGGAAAAGGCAAACAACAGAAAAGGCTGGAAGGGTACGCAAGAAGCCTGTATTCGGCAGTGGAGAGATAAAGGCTGAAGAAGAACAAGAACGTCCGACAACCGTCAAGCACTAGAAGGAGAAGAAAATACCAGCGATTACGTCATACAACAGAATTTAAATATTAAACCCGAAGCAGTCGACGTCTCTCTGAGTTTTAACGACACCAAATTTATTTGTCTGAAGATTCAAATACGAAATATTTCCGAATTTCGGGTTCATATTAATTTATTAACGAATTTTTTATTATCTGTATGCTAATGAGTTACAGGTACCGTGTTGAATGTAACATCTTTTAAAATAATAGAATTGATCCTCGGCTTTGTATGGAAATACAACTTCTCTAGATTCTTCAAACGTCCTGAACCTACGCTTTCGCAACCGTCGTGGGTGACAGAACCGCCCAACAGCAATCTATCGATATTGCCGTAATTAATGTCCTGACCAGCACTTTAAAGAATCAATCAAAAATATTATCGATTTAATGCTAGTTTTTTTTTTAAATTTTTTCATCATCACTTCTATAACTCCTTAAGAAGAAAAAGAACAGCTGGACTGCCAATCAGGTGTAAAGAGGCGTTGCAAGAAAGAGTAGTGGGAAGGGCGAAGAAACCTCGTGTCTATAATACGTGGATAAAATGGATATATGAAAAACAGAATACTGTGACTGAATCATGACTGCAAATGCTGGAAATAATTTTTAAAAATTTCTACACGAACTATACCATAATTCGCTATAATAATCACTCGTCGTTTGTCTGTGGAACATTTTATATTACGCATATCGAAATATCGCATCGATCACTATCGAGAATATTCCGCTCGCAGGTAGGCACTTAATATGTACCATATATATGTTGCCTGTTCACATAGGTGAACAAGCGACATATATACGGTACATATTGCCGTTAGAAACAATATAAACCCAACATTTTGCTGGGTTTGTATTTTTGACAGCTGTTGACAGAATACAGATATTTTAATGGCGTGAAGGGCTGATTTTTTTAAAATTACATAGGGCTCTTTTTGCCCTTTCTGGTCTTTACAACATTCATTTTTATTAATCATTTAAAATTTACCCATAGATAACAGGTTTTAGGTAAAAACTGGCCACGAACGCGCATCAGCCACTCTTGACCATGGCTACTTCCTATCATTCATCCGAACTGCCGACTACCAGATCAGCAAGCAAGAGTCATAACCACTACGCAGTTATTTTGAGCTGTTGCAAACAAAATGATGATCTCAAACATAAGTAGATAAGTTACAAAATAAGGCTATATTGTGGGTATCTTAATGATCTGAATTTAGATACCACATGATTATATAAAATGTAATATTTACTACTATAAGCATAATCCACTGACTGATAACCACCTGTCAATTTGAACAATGCCAAGGAACGTGCACGTCAAATAATAATTATTGACTGTCGACTGAATCGCCCCCATAATGGCGCCTACATTTTTATAAAATTAATCAATCTTTAATATAACGGACGGTGACTATGTAATGATGCATAAGATTGGAATTTTTTTAATAGATGGCAGTTAAAAAGTCAAGCCGTTCTTTCGTGAGCAAAAAACGTAAATTCAGTCCAATTTAAATCAACATAACCGAATCCTAATGATAGGCGCATGAGGCGGAGAAACCTTCACGTCAGACTAGAACGTTACTCTTTTCTGTCCTAATACAACCCCTTTCATACTTATTTTCATGCACGCTCTTTGGTTGTTGAAGCTTTTATCAGGGCCGTTTTTTAATTTGGTTTCGCTGATGATGTCAGGTCTTTCGAAGATGCTTTCTTGCCTGCTATCTTTAACGATTCTTTCCTCGCTTGTATGTTCCACATGACCAAACCATCTCGGCGAGTCTTTTTTTATTCTATCTACTACGCTATAGCCAGAAGACCCATTCTATCGTACTTTACCTGCCATAATTACAGGTAAAATAATACAGACATATATCTGAGATGTGCCTTAAAACTGTTGATTTTGACCACCAAAGACAAAATAGTAGAACTTATCTACAAGATTGAAGAAGAGAGCTTGGTTCTGGGTGTCTTGCCGCTCCTTCCTGTCTCCCTGGAAACAAGGAATTTTAGAACACTCGAAAGGTGAAGAACAATAGGGATGTTTTGGTACACAGCGCCGCCCGATTGCATTAACTGTTTCCCATACACTCCAGGAACATTGTGCTATGCGTCAGGACTCAGGACAGGCGTATTCCCGCCTGGGAACACAGGGATGGGGTTTTAGGTGGAGTAATACGCGAAACAGTGATTATTCCAGTTTATTTTAACGATGTGTTTTGCTGCCGGCCGAGCGTACTAGAGCCCTGTCTATCTAAGCGCGAATCGGGAATCCAAAGAGAGCGTGCGCCAGCGTGTCCCTGTTTTTATGCGCTCGCCTCTACCACCATTTCCGCGTCTCGGGCCGTGGAAAACACCACACCTCATTACTTCCGTTGTGCTTGCATCATAATTTAATAGCCGCATTAACCTCTCAGAAAATAAAAAAAGGAAAGAAAGAACATTCAGAGTAGATCTTTTTGACAAAATACAGAGATTTAATCCTCTTGTTGAATACGAAGAAGTCAAAGGTTTTATATACTTGGGAACCTTATACGCAAGAAGTGGAGAATAAAGAAAGGAGTGTTGAGATGGTTTGGTCATATGGAAATTATGAACGAGGAAAGGATGGTTAAGAAAATATATGAGGCGAGTGTTGAAGGCAACGGGAATAGAGGGCGTACGCGAAAGACCTGGCACGATCAGGTACTACAAGTATTTGAGGAGGGCCCTGTTAAAAGCCGCAACAACAGTATAACATGTATGAGAAGATGTATGAATGTGGCCGAAGCAAAAGTGGTGTGCCAGGATAGAAGAGTGTGGCGTTCAATCCTCTCTGTTTACCCCTGCGGGGGAAACGGCGTGATGGTTGGTTAGTTAGTTAGTTAGAGAGTGCGAAGATTAGGTCCGATATGAGTAGGTACGGGTAGATATAGCCGAATCTGCTAAGCCGAATCTGATCAAAAATCGGTGGAACCGCTCCATCTCAAAGACAAACATTCGCGATAAGATACCTCTTTGCGTTACCTTGTCTTCGCTCAATGAGTGGCAATAGAGTAGCTAGTAGTAGGACTTCATTCCAGACCAGCAAGATAGTCCTGTTTCCATAGCACAAGCGTTTAGCTTAGTTTGAAAATAGAAAGAGTACTGATGTGACACGTATTCCCTGTTCGAATCCCTATTTAAAAAAATCCTCATACATAAGCACAAAGACTAAAAAAAATGAGAGAGGGAATTTTTCAGTATATCTCTATCCTTCAGGAACTAGTTAACTCAGGAAACTCTAGCTCGGAACTTAGCATTATTTGTTCACAACTCTGTTTCCACCGTGTTATTTCTGAACAGAATATTGTACCAAAATCTTCAGTGTAAGCCGTAAGTACGCGTTACTGTTTTATTCACCTTTACAGATTACATATCTTGTCCACACTTTAAAATCACAAATCAAAAATCCTTTTGACACGATACAACCTTAAAGCAAACAACTCTATACTTCACTTTTTATACTTCAGAAGCATTAACCTGAAGAAGTTAATTATTCAGGTGAATGTTTTTTTAATTTAACTAAACACAATTAAATGGTTGACTGATTCATGATAATAAAATAAACACTTATAATACAGACATATTTTCACGCAACGAAGTGCATTATCCAATAATTATAATCAATCGACTAGCGAGTGACAGATAAATGCAAATGGCGGATGCGTCCATTCCGCTAATTAAGTGGCCAATAATGCAACATAATGGCGAGATTGTGCTCTTGCAGCCAGTAAGCAGGCACTGTCCTCGGTCGCGATTATTTATTTATTAACAAGTCATTAAGGTTTAAAGTTTAAACGCGGCAACACTTTAAAAGATATGAATCTATGCAAGGCGGTAATTATTTTCTTGATAATTTATATAATTTTATAATTGCAAAAACTAACGCCTAATAAAGGTAATGCTTTTATAAATCTAGTACCTAAGTTCTGCCAAAAGAATGGGTCTTGTAGTAGGCAAATTAGTAGAAGACCAAATACCTACATGGCCGTTGCATGATAATACTCTTTTGTGGAAGTCAAAATTTCGATATCTTTCTGTACCTTTGGTATACCTCTTTCCGTTTAAGAAAGACTATCGAATTAAAATGTATAAGCCGTTCGTACGGGGCATATTGTTTCCTTGTGTTGTTGTATAAACCAAACCTGAGACAATGATTTGGCCAGTCTACTGTAGAGAGAGCCGTTGAACGGATAGGGCTCATAAATAAGAAGAAGATGAAGCTCACCTTCATCCCCAAACTATAAACAGAAGCTGTTTATAGTTTGGGGATGAAGGTGAGTGTCGGTAGTCACCACTTTATGGTGATCGACGGATGAGGAGAAAGTTGCTTTATGGTCATGACCCGTTATGTAACGGGAATTCTCCAAAGTCGTGGAATGTTTGATTAATTTATTTCTGGTAAAACAATTACAAGTTATACATAATTACGATAGTAAAGACATTGAAAAAGACTCGACGGAACAGGAACACCAGCCTACGCCCGGGGTAGTTGAGAGACTGACATGTCCGTACAGGGCGTTGTCTATTTTTATATGTTTTGAGAACAAAGAACTCTCTTGAAGTCTACCTGTGAGTGTGTGTGCTGACGATGCTCTGGGCATCGACCTGTGTCGCTGCCTCTTGTAAATACCGCTGTGCCTCAGTTTTGCTTACGCAGCAGACTCGTCACGATTGTGTGTGTGTGACCTAGATTGGTGGTTATGTATTTACGGGATGAGATGCCATAGTAGTACTTCATTACGTCTCCCACCGCCGCGAACCCGTGACAGCATATAAGGATGGGCGCGCACGGGCGCGCTCTCTTCTTCTTCCCTTCCACATACAGTGTAAGGTCACAGTAGCTAGTGTTGGTCCGCAACACGTATTTATGCAATAAATTAGAACTGCATACTACCTACCGCCTTCCGTGTTCCCAAAATAGGAATACACCATGAAAAAAATGGCAAATTAAGCGGAAAGAAAGTGTCTTCTGAAAAATCGTAACGGAAGGCGTGGAAAAATTATCGGAACAGCGCCCGGCCCCACTGCACCATCGGCGGAGAACCGGGCGACTGCCAAACGACCTCCAGGTGCGGGTCTGCGGCAACCTTGCGGGCGCCGCGTGGGAGCCGCGGACCACACGTCACTGTCACCCGACACCCACGGCCAGGCCCGACTCTGAGCCGGCTCCAGCCCATTAGACAATGCCCGTTCAGGCTCATTATGCAACACTGTTGCGGCGGTGTTTATTATATCAGAACTGAAAAGGGATGTACTGACGCCGCTGATGTCTGCGGCGTGTTTGAAGATCCCTCTGCAATTTTAAAGTACCACCTATTGCAGACACTTAGAGGTGGTGGACACTTGGTGGTCGGCGTTCTTACATCCAGACGTAAGTGCCTAAACAAAAGAATATCGGCCTAAAAGACTCGTTACGTGACAGCTCGCACTCCTCTGACTGCCCGCTCAGTACGCGTCCATCGTTTGCACAAGGAGGCTTCTTCAGGAAAAAGTTAATTTTTATAAAATTTGAACAAAAATTTCGTGTTTCATTTTATTTCTTGCTTAAGTGACTCCCATTACCCCATTCTCCCCTACCACCGGCTTTGTTTAAGGGATAAACCACCCTGGAAGCCCGAAATTTAGATAGAATGCGAATGGTTAAATACAATATTCAAATAATCGATAAGGCTACTTGAAGCATTCGAGATGTGGATCTACAGAAGAAACCTATAAATAAGCTGGATAGACAGAGTTACGAATGAAGATATTACGGTTCGGACAAATAAACAAAAACAAGTAGGTAATTAGAACTATAAATGTACGTAGTAGATACTTCCTAGTCTAAAAATATTTCAGTTTATTACTGAAGATGGTGCATTCTTTGGGCTAGAGTACCTATTGGATCACAGCAGAAATATGTATCTCATCGCGTATATTTATGACGCATTTATAATGCAATTAAAGTATTTATTCATGCACAATTAAATCACCTGCTAAAAAAACGTATTTTTACAATACACATTATTTTTAATTATTTTTTTATTTCGTTTCAAATGCATCTTCTAGTAAAAACGTAACAAAGCGCGACTAAAGAAAGGAGTGCTAAGGTGGCTTGGTCATGTGGAATGTATAAACGAGGAAAGAATGGTTAAGAAAATGTATGAGGCGAGTGTTGAAGGCAACAAGAATAGAGGGCGTCCGCAAAAGACTCGGCACGATCAGATACTACAAGCATTTGAGGATGGCCTGTTAAAAGTCTCACCAACGTAGAACTAGTACGAGAAGATGTATGAATGTGGCCGAAGCAAGAGTGGTATACCAGTACAGAAGAGTGTGGTGTTCAGTACTCTCTACCTACGCCTGCGGGGAAACAGCGTGATGGTTAGTTAGTTTGTTAGTTAGTTAGTTATCTACTAAGACATTTTGCATTTTAAAACTATTTAGTTTGAACTTTTCATTTCAAACTTTTCGTTTCAAAATTTGGCACGTTGTAGTAATTTTTTTAAAAAGTCAAAAAGTGTCAAGAATTAACTCTAGTTACTGTCTTTATAGTTTAGTGGCCTAACTAATTACGCCATAGATATTTTTTTAAGACTTTAAAAATGATTGCATTTTCGTTTATCTGGTTGTTTACATTCGCGCTGGTCAGGACAAAAAGGTCTGCCTTATTGTCCTGTTCGTCAAGGTTTGTTTGCGTAAAAAAGGGTTTAGTTCAGCGGCTCGCTGTCGCTCTCGTCCGAGGCCGCTCTGGCCGCCCTTATAAGGCCCGAGGACGGCGAACAATGAAGGCTCGGTTGTTCACCCACTGACCCAAACGGAGACGCAAAAAAATTGCAGAAAAACCTCCAAAACTCCAAATGCGGCCCAAGAGTACTCGTGAGAAAGAGCGACAAATTCGAGAACCGGCAAAACAGTACGCGATCCAATAAAAACGAGCGAGCCTTGCACAAGTCGCGCGCGACGTGTAACATCTGACATCTCACAATAAGCATGATGACATTTAAAAAAGTAACCCATAAAAACCAAGTTTTTATTATACTCCCTTTCTTTGTAAAATATAACAACAATTAAAGACGGATTAAAACATATAACATAACACTAAACTTACAGGAATTTAATATATTTCTAAAATGTCAGATGTTTTGAGATTTGATAAGACACTTCATGCTTTGAAGATTAAATTCTAAAAATATTTGTCAGTCAATTTAGGTTTTCGAAATTCGTAGTGAAGTACCTATTATGTATACCGACGGAGTAATTCAAATTTAGAAAATATTCCGCGACGTTATCGGGCCGCCGTTGCTAATCAAACTTTTCTAATGATTCCAATTTGAAAAAACCAATAAAATTTCTAAAAATCCGAAATTATACTATAATTATTAATTGTTTTTAACGAAAATTTGACAGATCTTCTTGATCGTCGCCACGAGTCTACTTGCCAAGTTTCAGCTCGATTGGATCACGGGAATAGGTCAAAAATCGATCCAAAGTTTTTGCTGACGGCAAGCAAGCAGACGCCACGAGTTAATATAAAGGGAGTAAAAATGATCCAGTTTTCATATACGCATTGAGATTAATAAGATTTTCAATAAAATAAAAGTATAAAATTGTGCAGTCCGACATTTCAACTGAAACACCGGTCAGAGCGAATGACGCCACCCCTCAGTACCCATCACCGTGTCTTTGAACCGTTGCCATAGACACAATGCAATGTTTACTGAGGCTTGACGTCACGTAGACGAAATGACAGCTGAGGGCGTTTTTGCGCGAAATTAAAAATATGTAGATGAAAATGTAATTATTTGCGTAAAAACTTAGTTTGTTACTGAAGTAATGTTATTTTCGGTAATAGGAGACGTGTACCTACAGTATAGAATGTTATTACAAAATCTGTCATCATGCCTATTAAAAATATCAATTTAGCGGCAACAGAAATTAACATCAAAATTTAAAAAAGCAAAATATATAAATATTTATTCGAATAATCATTTATTTATTATTATTCATTTTTATCACTGTTCTGCACTTATTATCAAAAATTATTATCAAAAATTCATTCATAAATACATTTATTAACATATGTATATATCTATATTTATTAATTAGTAAATACAAGTAAAGAAAATGTATGTGCATTTCTTTAATATTAAATTTTGCCGCAATGTGAACTGTCATTAAAGAATTTTGGCGATGTCGATAAAACAGTGTACTTTTTTCTCATGACAGCTGTGACAATGTTATCAAATAAATATTTGACATATTAAAGAATTAACTTTTAATGTCGTTTATTTATTAGCAGAGCAACCCAAGAATGTTTACTTTCGTTAATTTTGTCAATCTCTCCAATGTTTGAAAGGAACAAACTTATATTATAAAATTATTAGTACAGTACCAACCTCTCGGAAAATGGGCTCGCTATGGTTGGCACCATCTGACGGCCAATTTTATCACCGCGCGCGCTCATTGGTCAAACGAAGTAGCGCGCGCATCCCCGGCTTCTCGTTTCCTGTTGCAAATTTCCGTCCACTTTCACGAAATCACTCCTGTACATTGCAGGAAAGCGAGAAGAAAGATGTTATACATAAAAAAACATAACGTGTAATGTGTTAAATTATTGTTTAAACATGGTCTCATAGCTAGATACAGAACTACGGGAGAGTCTTCCTCATCCAATTTAAATAAAAAATATTCTTTTGATTTTGTGTGAAATTAAACTAAGCCCTTTCGCTACCTACTCTCCGCCCCGCGAGTGCTATGGCTCTAGGGAGAAACGGGTAATGGGAGTCACTTAAGGTACAGATACACATGCTTCTTTACTGGCATGCTAATGAGCATGCCACTAATTAGCATGCCCTAACAACTGTACACACTTGCTCATTACTGGCATGCTTATTAGTGGCATGCTCATAAATAAGCATGCCCAAAGCTAACAATCAAACACACATGCTTATTAGTGGCATGCTCTTGTCATAGAATAGAGACGCTCTTGTTCAAAATGGAAACTTTGCAAACTGAAATAGAAAATTCAAGTGAACCAATAAATCAAAAAAGTTCCCCAGTTTCCATCCGCACATTTTTGATTTTAGTTTGCCTATTAATAAAGTTTCGTAAACATTATTTCTCACTATATTATTTTTACACAACGGTGACCGAGTATTCCACAGACATTCGTAATTCCTATAATAAGTCACGAAAAGTAATGTTTTATCATCTCCCCAACGCGCCATATTTGTTTCATTTGTCGCCCGACTGAGAAGATCGCATTGATAATACTAGCCGCGAAGCCCGCGAATGACATAAGCATGCTCATAAATAAGCAAGTCTGTTCACACATGCTCCAAAGATACCCCTTCTCTATGGTGAATGACAGTGGCATGCTTATAAATCAACTGGCGGTTGATTTTTGAGCATGCCACTAGGTGGCATGCTCATTTCTAGCAATGTGCGTACACACATGCCACTAATAAGCATGCCACTGTCAAAGTCGATACTGCGCATGCTCACGTGCCACTAAAGAAGCATGTGTATCAGACGCCTTAAGCAAGAAATAAAATGAAATACGAAATTTTTGTTTTATTTTGTTTTGTTTGTTAAAACTAGTTTTATTTTGTTTTGTTTATTAAAATTAACTATTATGGTAGTTTAACTATTAAACTATCAATCTTTAACAGTTTCATTGCCTTTGGACTAACATATTACTAGCTATTCAACAAAAAACCCAGCTTTTAACTACCATTGTTCACACATGAGGGTAATTATAGTCACTAAGGGGATAATGAGATTCAACCCAGCCTAATAATTGTCATACACATAGCCCACAACCCGCAAGAAGTGCAGCTGTACCATTATTCAGTGTTATGACCAAATTCGCCACATAATCATCTTCGTCATCATCACATATTTTATTAAGACTAATAATGGAAGACTGATTCGAAGGAGTGTTTTGCTCTTACAGTATGCGCCTTTTTGCCTCATTTGCTACCCTTTTCTGAAGTTTTTGCCTACTCTCATTCACAATTTTTCAACTCTTGTTATACCTAATATGTTTAAAAAAATTAGTAAAAACAATAATTTGCCGTTAAAACACTACAGATGTTTACTAAATCGATAATTTAATCTTAAAGTTACTCAATAAACTACTTTAAATACTCAGTTTTCTTGCCATAATGTACTCACCACTTATTTCGTGCTCTCTTAAAATTACAAACGATGGACGCTTACTAAGCGGGCAGTCAGGGGAGTGCGAACTGTCACGTAATGAGTCTTTTAGGCCGATATTAGTTTCTTTAGTTACTTTCGTCTGGATGTTAGAACTGACTGTTAGAAGCTAGAATGTTAGAAGCTGACCAACATTGCCCTCTGACTCCCATTACCCCTTTCTCCCCTATACAATGACGTATGAAATGCATTGTATGATGTAGAGTGCCACTCCTATAACTTGGCGTGTGAGAGAGGGCGCCCCTGTCGCGAAACAGAAGTTGCCAGGTTGTAAATTTATTACACAATACATAATGTACTGAATTTCCGGTGATCAGTGTCAATATAAATTTGGTCGAGTAACAGCGCGCTCCGCGGCGGCCGCTCTATCTGTCAAACTATCAGACGGTAATATCGGTCCATTATTTGCTTTTTCAGCTTCGCAAAACTTTAATACTTCATTGGCAATTGTTCTTGCACCACCCCGAACTGTTTTGGTTGTTTTGGACATAATAATTCAGTGTATATTGGTAATGAAGATGTCACAGCTCGCGCTCAAAGAGCTCGGCTCGGGGTTACCGCCGGGTGCGGGCGGGGCGGGTTTTAGTTCCAATGTTGCAGCCAAGTTATGTTGGGCAGGTCATAAAAATGGTAATTTTGAGACAGCAAAAACCGTCTATATTATTCTGGAATCAACGGAAAGGTGTAAAGTATCCGGGCATGTTTCAAAACATGGTTCCTTCAATGCAGTGTCAATCTTCGTATTTTTGCTAAGAATGCCAGAGAACGTAAATAAGTAGGTACGCAGCGTTGAATTAGCGCGCTAGCCCATTTGTAAAGCCGTAAAAAACACTGACCTTAAGGCCAGCAAACACAATACAAAAGCATCTAATGACACGACAATGCACTCCATCGAGAGTACTCTTGCCGTTTCGACCTTGGGGTTCGTTATTCGGTAACTAGGTCGAGCCACTGACTAGGCAAGCTTGACTTTTGATCGAAGTGAGTTAAATAAGTATTTTTATTACCGTCACCATTATGAATAATATTTAACTCCGAAGGTCTACGATGTCAAAACTATAACAAAAAAGGATTAATCTGTCTAAAATTATATAATACTAGCTGGTCGTACCCGGCGTTGCACGGGTTAAGGATTAAGTAAAAAATAAGTTTGTGAGGGAAAACAAAGGTTCCACTGTTCTCTAAAAAACAATGTTTCCATTTAATGTTAACATAAGTTATTGTAACATAACTGTGATACTTAGATATATGGTATTGCAGATTTTTTTGTAGATATTAATGTCTTCTATATACCTGTAGTACATCACTTTGCTCTATTGTCAAAAATTTCCACAGCGTACGCGATATAAGGTTTTTTTTTGGTATTTTTTTCACATTCGAAGTTTTCATACGGATCCTTTATATTTTTGAAAATATTCTATAGGGATAATGTAGGATTCTAAATAAGAATGAATTTTTCAAATCGATCCAGTAGTTTCGGAGCCTATTCAAAGCAAACAAACAATCAAATCTTTCCTCTTTATAATATTAGTATAGATTTGCCTATTATAAAAACCCAGCGTTAGCAAAAATGAGGTTTGTATTTTGATATCAGTTTGTGAGAAAACTGACTGGATAAGATCTTCAAAAGTAACAAAATACATAAACGACAGCACTGTTTTGAGTCTCTATCCATTTATAATAAAAAAAACTAGGCACACGTGATTCCATCGTTAAATTTGATATCAAACATCTATAAAGCCCCAGATAAAGGAAATAAATGCTCAGTTTTTTCATTGATCTAAGTAAAGCTTTCAACAGTTTGCCACACAATAAACAAATAAATAATTTGAACTTAATTGATGATAAAAGTAATGTATCAAGAGTTGTCTTTATTAAAGAGAACAATTTGTTAAAATAAATAATTGTCTAAGTGATACAGAATATTCACGACTTGGCATTCCACAAAGCACTGTTTAGGTCCTTTGTTATTCATCGTTTACGTAAATGGTTTACTCAAAATCAATTTAAATGGCCAATGAAAGTATTATAAATATAAAATAATAATATTTATTAATGAATACTGCTAACCAAGAAAATTATTTTGGTTAATGTATGGTTAAATAACAATTAATTATAATAGAACTCAGAAAAAAACTTATTTACTTTAGTCGGTGAAACTCCAAATAAACTGGAAATACACGTTCATGGAAACTCATGGAAACAAATCTACTTTATATTCTATATCTATAATATTTGGAAATTATCGTTGATTGCAAGATCAAGTGGATAGAACAAATAAACATTGCTGTCGAGCGAGTATGGAAAATGTTTTGTATTCATTAAACACGGACATTTTGAAAATCCAATCATCAAAAACAATTAATGATGTCCTTGTGCAATCAATTTTTCATTATAGAATAATCGGCTGGGGTGTGACAAATAATTCTAATTCAGGGAATATTTATTGAAATCATATTTAAAAAACTTTTTGTTTATCCCAGTGCACTATTTATTCAAGACCTTAATGTTCTTACTATTAGTGTAGGTACTTCAGCACATTTACAAAGATTATTTCATCCACAAAATCCATTCTCCAGATTGCCTTGAACAGGACTCAATAATATACGATTATTGAAAATAACAACAGCCCAGATATAGGTACTACACAAAAACAGGAGTTATATGGAATAACGAATCGGACGCCCAAATCAAGCTAGAATCATTAAAAAATTCAATCAATTTAAGAATATATATAAATAATTATCAGGTAACATTAAATGTACCTACCAATATAATTGTGAAGCAAAATATCTAGTAATTCATATTGGTTTGCAATGGTTATATATATATATATATATAAAGATTGATTATAATTATTATCCATGTTGTTTTTATGTACCTACAGCTCAATAGGTTTGTATCTTATATCATGAAAAAATATGTATTCCCCCTAAAGAGGGTATTTTTTTGTGGATAATATAGTGGTAAGACAATAATGTAAAATATTATGAATTTGTAACCTTTATAAAATAAAATAAAAATAAGATAAATTATGATATAGGTATCTCCAGCATTCTTCAAGAAGAGATGTGATAACGAAGAAAAAGCTCATCTTAAAGGTACTGATACATATGCTTATTATTGAGCATGCTCAAAACTAGCATGCTTGAACAACTGTACACACGTGCTCGTTATTAGTTAGTATGTTTATTTTAAGCATGGTCAAAATAAACATTCAAACATACATGCTTATTACCGGCATGCTCTTGTCATGGAATAGAGATGCTCTTGTTCAAAATAAAAACTTTGCAAACTGAATAGGATATTCAAGTGGACCAATAAATTTAAACAGTTCCCTAGTTTCCATCCGCGCATTTATTATTTGGGTTTTTAAAATTTTTATCATAAGATTTTAATCATTCATGTATTTTGATAAAGTTTCATATGCATTATTTCTCGCTATATTATTTTTATACAGCGGTGACCGAGTATTCCACAGACATTCGTGATTCCTATAATAAGTCACGAAAAGTAATGTTTTGTCATCTCCCCAACGCGCCATATTTGTTTCATCTGTCTCGAACTGGAAAGATCGCATCGACAATCGATACTAGCCGAGAATGACAGTAGCATGCTCATATGCAAGCCTGTTCACAAATGCTCAAAAGATACCCCTTCCATCCGCAAATCAAATGAACATCCTTATAAATCAACCGGCGATTGATTTTTCAGCGTGCTAGTAATGAGCGTGCTACTACGTGAGTACACACATGCTTCTTCTTCTTCTTTTGGTGTCATGTCAGGTCCCCCCAACGATAACTATCACCCGAGAGAAAGCGTCCCTGTCCTGGGCAGCACGAAACAGCTCTCCAACACTTCTTATGCACTTCACTATGTTGAGCCGGGAGATTCTTAGCACCCCTGACCCGTTTAAGGGTCGCCCGGGACTCGGGGCCGTGGCTTGGTTGCTACTAAGTTGCAATAGCTCAAGAAGCTCACTAATGAGCATTTGTATCAGTACCATAATGCTGTTTACAAAGTACAGAGCCACTGACCACGCTATTACCAGTTGCTTAAAATATAAGAATAAATTACAACATTATATAAAAATGTGCGCCTGTTACGTAAGACCCGTTACATTTTCACACTTGTTAATCTTGACTCCATGATTAAAAACGTGTTTTCATAAAAATTATTGGAATAATTTTCAAATAAGCTATGTTAGAATTTGAAAACGCGGCTCCAATGAATTTATAATTAATTATGTTTCGAGGATGATTTAGAGTTTTTGAATAGAGTAAATTATTTTGTCTTCATGGTTCCATTAGGTATTATATAATAAGGGCTTAGACCCTAACTGAAGATACTATAAGACAATGAGTTATGGTTCGAGAACGAGAAAAATGCTTGTTATAAGCCAAACAGATAGACTTACTACTGATGTTATGGTTCGGATAAATGAAGAAAAATAGTTATTTCAAAAAAATGTAAAAATAATGAATTATTGTTATATAACGATCTGGAATACGACTTTCTGCCAAATTTCAAAGCAATATTTGGTCAGGAAGTGGATCAAATATCAAAAACAAGATTTTTCCCTATCCCTAACAGTGCGTAAAAATGAATATATCGGACATATGATGAGACATACAGAGATGTACCTACTTTAAGTATTAATGCAAGAAAAAATGCTAGATATCGTTCCCTGGAAGACAGTTCGAGGGAGGATACCACGGCCGAAGAAGCTGAGGCTGTAGTTTGGCAAGCCTACTGTGGAGCTTTTACAGGCCAAAGCAAATAACATGAAAGACGGAACTAAGGAATAACAATGGGAATGAGGATAGGGCTGTGAAGGAGGAATGTAATGTGAACTGTATGAATTGAACGGTAAGGGAGGAAAAGAAAACACGGGACAACCGAAAGCTTTCTTCTTCTTCTGAACTCACTGCGATGTTTAACTTGAGGGACTTTGCACACTTCTGCGAACTTAGTGAAAGATTACTTGCCAAAAAGGTTCGATAGATATGCGACACAATACTTTGTGACTCGTACTCGATTCTCAACGGTAACCTTGACAATTCTCTTGACACAACAATTCCCAACGATGCTGCTTACACGACCGCAGGTTGATTTCGACTATCAGGTATAGATTGAAGGGAAAACAGTGAAGAAGGGGTTGACATCAAGTGCAAGATTCGAATAACCAGAACTGAAATGCCTTTGAATAGGTTAATACGGAACAATGGTGATTAATGAACGTTGAACGGACAGGGCATGAAACAGCAAAAAAGAAGTCGTAAGTATCACGATCGCCTATTTGAAAGTCACACTACAAGAACTAAAAATTTAGGAGCTACTCTCAACTATTTGTCTGAGACGAATCCTCCAAAAAAAAATATTCTTCAAAATATAGTGGACTAAATTTGTTACACCCTGTTTTATATACTATACGTAATAAAAATCATAAACTATTGATCCATTGTCTGGCATCTTTTATCCCAGTTAGCTGAAGCTCTCTAGATTGACAGATGTCATGGTTTGGGTTGTTTATGACATTTCAACTGTCAGCTGCAGTATTATAGTTGGCAGATGACAGAAACGAGAATGAGTGGATGCGAACGTGAAAAACAAAGAACTTGTGATGGCCCTGGGGATAGTGCAACCTGTTTTACTACCCAGGTGTACAATTTGATCCCCTTAATTGGTGCACAGTTGCGCATCATGAATTAGGGCATGCCTTACCGGTTTTCAGTAAACTGCATTATCAGTTAATATGAAAAAATTCTAAGTACTAAGTATTCTAAGTACTAAAGTACAAGTATACTCTGACGAAGGAACGTCGTTTCCGAAACCGGTTGGTTTTACCAAATAAATTTTAGTGGTGTAAACAAAGTTAATTAGTTTATTTATATTTAATTATATGAAAAAATTCCATTACCCGTATTTAAGTAAATTTCAGAATTTTTCTTCGCACGATCAGAAGATAATAATTTAATGTTCAGAATATTTTGAGAATGCCCAAATTTTCAAGAAGACAATACTGGATTTTATCCCAAGGGGGACATCATTAATTAAGCTATATTTTAGATGTCTTTAGAAGCTATTTTTAATATGTTTACGAATAGGTCGGAGGTATGGAAGTCTTATTGGGTTATCAGAATGTTAATAAATATATACAACTTCCAAAAATTTTGTAGATGGGGTAGTATTTCATAGGTGGAATTGGTGAACGTTACATTGTGTAAAGTGATCGCTTAAACCAGCCGTACGGTAGATCGTAAGCCCTATGAACACCCAAAAGGTTTCCATTCCTACTTTCTCATATCAAATAAAGCTTCGTCTCTATGAGACCTCTATAATATATATGATAATCTAATGGTTTATTGACCCAGAAGCTCTTAAAATTCTTTTACGTTACATTTATTATTTCATATGATTACAGGCCTTCAAAATATAATGTCAAGTAGACAAAAGTGAGCACTTTCGACACATCCTTCTTAAATCTTCGAGTCAAGAATAGATGCCTTTATTGCAGAGGCATCGAAAAACTTGTAGACTGTTGGCAAGTAGATGTTAATAATAAAGGAGAATAAATTTCTACGTTCCAGCTCCGAAAACAGACTGATCAATGTCCACCCGACTATCACATCCCTTCCCGGAATCAAACTGAAATAACTAGCGTCGACAAAGTGAAAAACTACAACGATTTCTATTCACCTTTGCCGGCTAAAAAAACTAATTCGTTGATAGTTCGAAATGAAGAAGTTTATCTGTTTCAATATTCCCGGAGAATTCACTAAAGCAAAGAGAGCTTTTCGAAAGAAAACGGGATTGACCACACAGCCCCAAACGAGTAAAAAGCCACTCAACGAACAGACCTCAAATAGTCAGATCAAATGAACCTCTAAGTAATCGTAACAATAGGTGAATTTGAAGTCCCCGAAGGTACGATCCCCAGACCTCTACTGTTTCACTCACGTAATCGACATATTTCAACAAAAAATCAACGGTGAACTAGTATTCCACGCAGAAGACACCGCTCTGTTAACAAATTATCCTTCATGGGCAAACGTTCGCGAATTAGCAAATAAGAATATTAATACAATAAACTCGTGGTTTGACAACAATCGTCTAACATTCAATGTAAAAAAAAAACACTTCACAATTTATTGTAATCATCAATAATTTTTATTTCTGTGGGTAAATTAATAAAGTTGGGTACATCTCTGTATAAAAACGTATCGAAAGCAGAGTGTGTATGTGTTAATGCATTGTGTGGTGTCAGATATTGACTAATTTTTATGTCCTCTTGTCCTCTTCATTTGGAAAAAAACGGACATGGCTTATGTTAACACCTAAAGCCATGTATTCACTAGGGGACAAATTGTCCCTCAACAGCACGCGCGGCATAGAGTCTACGTGACGTTGCAACGTCGTGCACTGTTCCGCGACCTCGCGCACAACATAGCGCGGCATTTCTACGTGCCGTGGCAACGTTGCCATGCGCACGATACCCGAGCGTACTCACTGTAACATTCCGCGGAGCGTCAGTACCACGTGGTATGTAAACAAGTGAATACGCATGCGCTGCATCTGTCAAGATGACAATGCGGGGAAACGAAATCGTTCTCGAACTCGTCGAGCTGTATCGATCGAAGATCGCATAGAATGTCCGTCCTTCTTTCTCTTTGCAGTAAATAATTTCGCATTCTCCTCTTTTTTCTCCTCTTACTTTTCGATAAACTCATTAACATAAACAGATACGCGGCTATCATCATAACCTCATAGGGCGATATATTTCCTCGACGTCTGGAAAACAATAATTATTTGCAAAAAGGACCTTGTTTTTAATAATATTCAATTTACTAAAGTAAAACCTCGTTTATTTGAAATTGCGACTCAAAAAAACATTTCGAATTGCGCGAACCCCGTTTTCGCCAAATGAGATACCGCAGCTGTCAACATAAGCTCATCGGGTGACATTTCCGCGACAAGATATGCGAGTCCCGGTGTGTACACGTCAAATGGCCGCGTCATTGTCCCCGAAACATGAGCGTAGATGTTGATGCGACATGCCGAGCGGAATGTTTCGCGATTTGTCCCCTAGTGAATACAAGGCTTAATACTTTCTTCGATTTTGACCCAATTCAGGTTTCACTTCTAATCGTTAGCAACGGCACCATTAAAAATTTCTACAATCCTTCCGTTTACTGTTCCTCTGTCCATTATATGCTAATTTTTTAAGTCTTACATTATCTGTGCATTGGAGGTGTGACGTTAGACGTTACCTGACGTAATTGACTTTACATGTTACGCCTTGGGTAACCATGTTTTACAGAAATGTCCTACAATTGAGTTGCCTAGCAATTAACCCAATTGAATAATACAAAAATTGAGATAAAAACTAGATGGTTGTTCAATATAAGGTTTGCGATCTTCTAACTTTAAAACACAAGTTTGTGAGTTTAGATGTAGGAGGTAATCTCCGAAACTACTCATCCGATTTCAAAAATTCTTTCATCAATATTTAGAATGGACCTTCAGAAAAGATATTGGCTATATATTATACCGTTTAATTAAATAGCTTTTCGTGGTGACCTATTTTACAACTAAAGTCGACGAAAAAACGAGAGATATTTAAATACTTTCTATAGAGAAGTTGTAGAACTCAAATAGTTCTATAAAAAAAGTTCACGACGACATGTATGTATGTGTTAAGGTTGAAACACAAACTGATAAATGTGTGTTAATGTATTGTGATACGGTATCACCCCACAATACATGCTTTCGACACGGTACTGCAAGACGGTACTTCTTAACCTAACACAAAGTAGAACATACCCTGACTCAGGTACGGTATTTCAAGCCTTAACTTAACCTTAACGTCAACATGTACTCATTACATCAGCTCCGATGATGGACCTTGTAATGGTTCAGATATACACGGCAGAATATCCCATAAAACTGCACACAGATGCCTTCTGCTAGTTGATTATTAATTCACACACAAAATATGTTATATATTAATTTAAAAACACAAGCGCACGCCGTCACACATCAAATGTAAATATCGAATTTAAAAACGTACTCCAGAGGTCGTTTGCGGTATTTAAAATGAGCATTAGTACAACACGTCCAAATGACCGGTATTAGATACCGTTATTATTAATTTTCCATTACTAATTAGTACAAGGTTGCCTGCCAAATTGGCGACATCTTGACCTCGGTCAGTTGGTCCCGCTTGTCGCGAGAGCGCGCAGCGACCTTGCGAGATCGCTCTCAGCCAGGAAATGCACCAAATATGGACAACAGACGGACACGACTGCGCTGACCTCTAGCGGAGCCTTGGCCTCCTGCTGCGGCGGTTCGGATCTCGGCTAAATTTCGAGTCAAGTACGACCGGCTCGAGCCCGGTGTGAGACAAATGTCAGGAGATGATTCCGAGACCTGGCAGATAATAAAGTCATTACCAAAGCGTGGCTATCTCAGTTCAACAAAATGTTTACACCTGAAAATACGTTAATTTCTTGGTACACGATGTCGTTCCATTTGAATGAATCATTTTTACAAAAATACATTTTAACTTGAAGAGATTCGTTTAACATTTTTTTGAATGAGCGATTTATAACTTTGTGGTGACCCTGATGTATGGAAGTAAAGCCTAGAATTAGCAAAGGAGGAATGAAAGTAGACTGAATACGGTGGAAATGCGGTCAATAAGACGGAAATCTTGTGTGGGAAATCTTTGGTCGATCTAGTGAGGAATGAACAAATTAGAATTGAATGTAATGCTGGCTGCAGTATGGTAGACAGAATAAAGAAAGGAGTTCTGAGATGGTATGGTCATGTGGAACGTACGAGCGAGGAAAGGATGGTAAAGAAAATATATGAGGCGAGTGTTAAAGGCAACAGGAATGGAGGGCGTCCGCGAAAGACTTGGCACGATCGGATACTACAAGTATTTGAGGATGGCCCTGTTAAAAGCCTCAACAGCCGTAGAACTTGAATGAATGTGGCCGAAGTATATGGTATACGAATGGTATACCAGGATAGAAGAGTGTGACGTTCAATCCTCTCTGCCTACCCCTGTAGTTAGTTTTAATGACATATTTAATAATTAAATAAAACACAACTTGGAATACACCACTAAATATGTCTTTTCTTTATTCAACCCCTACGTGTTACGGGAACCTTTCCTCGGGAGGGTACAACGTATACTAAACTAAATTATCATTTTATAGACTTAAAATAACTAGCATGGTGAGTAAATAGAAGCGGTGGGGGGATGACTAAGAGGTTGTCAACGTTGTTTTTCTTTATTTGTATATAATTGAGAAAATGTTAAATGTTAATTAGTTTGCGAATTGAAATTGGTTAATATTATTAATATTTAAAACATTAACTTTGTGATTAGACATAATAACAGAATGTTAGTAAACTTAGTAAAAACCACTAACAGATTTACGGTCTACCGTTTCGAGACGTACCCGTCTCTTCGTCAGGACCAACATCAGTAGTTCAAATTCTCTGACAAGACTAACACGCATGTGAACAATAGTGGTGATAGTTTTACAATACTATGGTTGGGGTGTATAGTGTTGTGAATGTAGTGGTGTAGTGTTGGTTCTGACGAAGAGACGGGTACGTCTCGAAACCGGTAGACCGTAAATCTGTTAGTGGTTTTTACAAAGTTTACTAACATTCTGTTGGAATTGGTCATTAATTTTATTGTTATTCAATTTTTTTTGGGTTAAGTGGATTCTAAAGCAGGGAGTTGGGGCAAGAATCCAGGCTGTCGAGATGAGAATTCCAGGAGGGGTATCGGGAGCCACACTAGATGGAATGGGATGAGAACTCTGCCGACTTAAGGCATACACTCGGCATGGAGGTCCTACTCCTGCATATGCATTCAGTTCATAATACACTGAACACAGTGGAAATGCGGTTGCTTAGGCGCACATGTGGAAAAGAGGGAATCTGTTAACGACCTGGCGTGATCAGATAAACCAAATATTGAAAGACGGCTCTGTTAAAATCTTCAATAATTGAAAATCATGCATTAGAAGATGCATGAGAGAGAAGAGCGACCCACTACACACCCAGGGCCGTTCTATGAGCTCCCACATTAGCCCTAAACTTTGCCACTCATATTCGGCATTTTTTTAATGCTAAAGTGGTCGTACTCACCGCCCCGCTGACACTCACGGGAATGCGAGCGGGACGGGGAGGCGTCCACACCAAACCTCTCTGCTTCCAAGGCGCGGGGACATTGACAATTGGAACATACTTATTATCCGTTAAGTGGAAATTTCAAGTAACATATATTCAAGAAATACTACAGTTTAAGCACAAAATATGAATGCACAAAGTCCATAGTGTGACATATAAAAATGTTCAAAAGAGCTGTGAAACTGGACACAAAGTAGGTATACACACAAAGCAACACTTGATACTGTGAGAGAGGTATGTGAACAAGAATGTTCTTAGGTTTTCACGATCATTCAGAATCTTCTGGGGTATTATTCCGTGTTTCTACGACCTTTCTGGTTTATGTTTCGGATCCCATTGCAGGATCCGTCATCAGGGCTGATGTGTTGTGAGTGTTGGTGTTGTGGTTAAGTATTGGCTTACAATACCGTGTCGAAAGACGAAAGCGAAAGAAAAAAAAGGTTTGTGAACGTCTTTACTATGATGGCTCAGAGCTAATGACCCGTGTGAGCTGGCTTTTAAGCAACTATCTACACAATGCAACGTTCCGTCGTTAAAAATTTTGAAAGTTGTTTATGTGTTCTAATTCTGGGAACCTTCCGTATATTTGATTAGGTTGTTAGGACATCTGTAGTCCTTATCATGAAACGATATATATAGACATCTGTAATCCTTATCGTGAAACGATATATACAGATTTCGCAGCTGGTAATGATACCTCTAAATTTTCAAAGTTATCTTAAATGGTCACTTGTCGAAACGATTAAAATCTTTTTAAAAATTATGCAACATTTGTATATTATTACAACACAGCGGTAACAAAAATGGGGCTTGTCTTTAGATACCAGTTTATGTGACACGGCAAAACCTGATCATAGAAAAATTAGAGTGGGCGTGACTGGACATTCTCGCACGGAGCTGGCTGCAACTCCACAAATCGTTTAAAGCCATGTATTCACTAGGGGACAAATTGTCCCTCAACAGCATGCGCGGCATAGAGTCTACGTGATGTTGCAACGTCGTGCACTGTTCCGCGACCTCGCGCACAACATAGCGCGGCATTTCTACGTGCCGTGGCAACGTTGCCATGCGCACGGTACCCGAGCGTACTCACTGCAACATTCCGCGGAGCGTCAGTACCACGTGGTATGTGAATACGCATGCGCTGTATCTGTCAAGATGACAATGCGGGGAAACGAAATCGTTCTCGAACTCATCGTGCTGTATCGATCGAAGATCGCATAGAATGTCCGTCCTTCTTTCTCTTTGTAGTTAATAATTTCGCATTCTCCTCTTTTTTCTCCTCTTACTTTTCGATAAACTCATTAACATAAACAGATACGCGGCTATCATCATAACCTCATAGGGCGATATATTTCCGTGACGTCTGGAAAACAATAATTATTTGCAAAAAGGACCTTGTTTTTAATAATATTCAATTTACTACAGTAAAACCTCGTTAATTTGAAATTGCGACCCAAAAAAACATTTCGAATTGCGCGGAACCCCGTTTTCGCCAAATGTGATACCGCAGCTGTCATCCATAACCTCATCGGATGACATTTCCGCGACAAGATATGCGAATCCCGGTGTGTACACATCAATTGACCGCGTCTTTGTCCCCGAAACATGAGCGTAGATGTTGATGCGACATGTCGAGCGGAATGTTTCGCGATTTGTCCCCTAGTGAATACATGGCTTAACACTGTTTAGTTGATTATTATTGCCACCTGGCGTAGCTCCAGCTGTACTGCGCCGCTCGAAAAATAAAATAATTATCACCTCTCACTATACGGCTAACGATACCCAATGATAGTGATGGGGTGTCCTGTAAATGTTATTTAAAGATCTATAAATAAACAAATTATGTTACCATCTTAATATTTAAAAAAAACTGTTTTATTTTAACGTTATCTGGTGCCTTAAAGTTCAAAGAACACTTTGAGTTATCATTCATTCAAAAATTTCAAAAATTGGCTGAATTACAGCAATTTGAAGATAATGTGGTAAGAAAACTTTTAAACGAATTACATTATTTTTTCGCATTTTTCTCAAAATTCCCTTTTTGAGGCAAGTAGAGAAAGTATCTCAAAAATTATTTTTTGTTAGAATTTGTTATAATTTAGCATACATCTTACTAATAACATTATCTGCAAAAATTAATGAATAAAATAGTTTAAAACGTACCTTAATAAATTTCAAAAATATTGTCACCTCATTTATTTTCGGAGATAAATTTATAGAATTCCGTAATCACACATGTGAAAATAAAAACACTCGGTTTTTAGTTCTACATTTTAAATTTTATGCAACGCGTGATTTCGATAATGTCCTTATAAAACCTTTCATAAAAATTAAAATGTAGATCTAAAATTCAAGTGTTTTTATTTGCATATGTGTGATTAGATCCTTGCAAAAAAAAACTATTTATGTCTAAAATTCAGACTCTCAGAGTGGTATAACTCCTTATGCGTGTACTAAGTCGGCAAATGCTATTTTCCGACGTTTTGTTGCGTTCTAATTTTATTGCTTATAACTGTTCGTTATAACGACATTCAATATGGCATATCAACTGTAATCCTTAATAAATGTTTCGCCATTTATATAAATTATTAAGAACATTTACGAATCTCCCAAGAGAGAGTAATTTCTTGAATAATAAAAGTGATTTCGTGACTATTACTATTACCTTCTATACTATTCCAGAAATTATATATTCATGTTGCCAGGTCGTAGCATTTGAGATAATATTCAAATGAGATGAGATGAGGATGAACAGAACATGACACAACTCAGTTCGTTCGTTTATATGAGCCATTAAGCACTCGTATATTATGACAGCGCTAATTTGCTTAGCTGGTCTGGGTAAATGCCAAGTAGCCAGAAATTGCCAGAGCAACGTTAGAAAGAATCGTCATCTTCAGACGGTCATCTTAATTATTGATGAATGGATTTTAAATTGGTAGATTAAAATCCATTCATCAATGGCCAATAAGAATCCGTCAAAGGAAGCAAGATTAGCGGTCATAATGGCGTTCTAGGGCCAACCATGATGTATGGAAGTGAAACCTGGAATTGACAAAGAAGGAATGAAAGTAAACCGAATGCGGTGGAAATGCGGTCACCAAGACGAAAAACTTGTGTGGAAAATCTTTAGTTGGTAGAGTGAGGAATGAACAAATTAGAAGGGAATGTAATGCTGGCTGTAGTGTGGTAAATAGAATGAGGAAAGGAGTGCTGAGATGGTTTGGTCATGTGGAACGTATGAGCGAGGAAAGGATGGTAAAGAAAATATATGAGGCGAGTGTTGAAGGCAAAATGATAGAATCAGATACTACAAGTATTGGAGGGTAGCTCTGTTGAAAGCCTCAACAACCGTAGAACTTTTATGAGAAGATGTATGAATGTAGCCGAAGCAAAAGTGGTGTGCCAAGGTAGAATAATATGGCGTTTTATCCTGTGGAGAAACGGCGTCATGTTTGGTTAGTTAGTTAGTTAGATTCCCTTCACGTTTCTCTGTAACCAAACATCCTTTATGTGGTAATCTCCCCTCTTGTTGCCACAAATTGCCAGAGCAACGTTAGAAAATGTCATCTTCTTCAGATGACATTTTCTATTCACCTTAACTATTGATGAAAGGCTGCTTGAACATTTTCGACTCATAATCAAGGCAAGAATATAGCCCTGCGAGGTTATTAATGTTTTCCAAATAACCCTGTATCAATACACTTTTTAATGTAGGAACCTACTTTAAAAGCAAAAGATAGACGGTTGATCCATGCCTATGTATGAGATGCGGCATTACATAATATATACTTTTCTCGCTCATCCGGTATTAGAAAATGCGTTTTTTTCCCTGACGCGTAAAATTCGTCCTTCCATTGAAGGGAGACCCGATGTCAGAGGCGGGTCTTCTTCACTCAATCTATTTCATCTTTATATCGGGTCTATTTCACTTCTATTTACCACTACCCAACGCAACCCACTATGAGACCCTTGGTACGATCCTCTACGAGTTAAACCAGAATTTAATTTGCCACGCAAGGTTATGAATAATCATCACAAAATATATGGGTCAGAGAATTTCACCAATAATTATTGCAAACAAAAAGAAATGCGAAGGGCAATGCCCAATATGGATAAACAATTATTTCTGGCGACTCGAGAAATTCGTCCACATCCTTCGCCGAAGGTTGTTTAAAATCAAGAGCCTTATATGGATAGTCGAACGTGCCTCACTTACTAATGACCGGTGTGGAGAAGTATAATATCGTGAATTTGTGATCCATTTAAATGCATTAAAATGATACGCTTATTGTAATCAAATAATAAAAATATTTTGAATTGAAAAAATATATCTCATATGAGTTTGAAACTGCGCAACAGTCGAATTGCGGAGGAAGTCTCATTTTCTAAGATGTTACTTTGACCACACAATGTGTCGAATCAATTCAATTCAATTTATATAATAATACGTACATTACAAACAAAGTGTTTAAGGCATACATATTATGGAAGTATGTATCAAAATAAAAATATTTAATAAATTGAAAATAACATAAAATCTGGTCAAAGGTGTAGGAGATCCCGCTCCGGAAAACCCCCTCAGACACATCAATACCCAAAGCGATTTTGTTCAGCATAGCTGTGGCTCTTCCAACAGGCATAACCATCGGCAGGTTGGTCCTGTATATTGGAATGTGAAACAATCTATGCTGACGATGTCTAATGTCTAATCAGGAACATACAAACCAATGCTCTGCATAATTTCAGGATTATCGTTCATACCGCGCAACAATCGATAAAAATGTGTAATCAAATACACATTCCTTCTACTCTCTAGACTATTGTAGCCAAGCATACCCTAGGAAGAATCTTTTCTTCGCTACCGTAGATAGAACTAACTATTCAATTATATAATTATCAATGTTTATTTGTATAAAGTATTAAGCCCTCCCTAAGTGTCTCCCACTTGCACTTTCCACTTCTGAAGTCCAGCAGGTTTTAAGACAATCTGTCGGGCGCTTGATTTCCTTCGATTGCCACTGGATTTCAATTCAATTTATTTTTTATATATAACATTTACATAAAAAAATACATTCAAATCGTAAATGTTATAAATGATCATTTGACATACGTTAAAATTTTAAATACATATATGATTCATAATATATCAAAGGTGTAGGAGAATCCTGCTTCGGAAAACTTATGAAGAGTTATGGAACAGATCAATGTCCAAAGCGATATTGTTCAGAATAGCTGTAGCTCTTCCATCAGGCGTAATCATCGGCAAGTTAATCCTGTGTATTGGGACGTGAAACAATCTATGCTGACGCTGTTTAAGATAATTATCAGGAATATACAAATCAATGCTCCGCATAATTTCAGGAGTATCGATCACATCAATCGATAAAAATGCGCGGGCGTTTTAATTTAAAATAGTGTTTTTTAGGGAAAAATTCGGGTATATTATGCCGATTAAAAAAACTAAGTCACTTAAAAAAATCCTATGACAAAGAGTAGATAATTGTGTGTGGAATAACCACTAGAAATTTTTAGTTGATCGGTTTAGTGGTTGCCGAGATATTTTGGTCACATATTATCAAAACATAGTTTCGAGTAAAACGCATTTGAAAATTGAATGAATAAATCGCGAAATTTTTCAACTTAAATAAAATCATCGATTCCAGGTCCACAATATAAGCCCTCCACTTTGCTTAGAAATCCCAAATCATCGAGCAATCTTCACAAACACAATAGAAACAGGTCTAATGTTTCTATTGTGAATGAGCTCGACTGGCAGCTACCTGCGTGTACGCGGTGCCGTGTGGCGCGATGCGTAATCAACAAAGGGATGCCACTACTATGAGCTACAACTTTGTTATTTTTTTTAAATTTTTGCTTGATATTTTCACCAGACATGCAAAAATTTAAAAATCGTTTTTTTTAGAAATTTCTAGGTAGGTATTCCCCCTTAAACAACTATTGAAAAGAAATCAATAATGTTGTTACAATAAACTTCAGTTCAAACCATGTGAATATATTACCTGTGTGCCTCACTTCTTGTGACTGGCATCCTTATGCAACACTTTCAAAACATCCCTAGATTTCACAGAACACGGACGTAGTCGTATGATAGAGACGGACTTGTTGGTCAATCTTCTCCAAATTTATGACCACAAATCCCTCTCTTTCATCGGAAGTTCGTGTTTCGCAGCCATACGTAAGCATTAGTAATGCTCAAGATTAAATTATTTTCGTTATGTGCAAGAACAGGTTGTTACAAGATCTTCAATCAATTCGAAGTGCACCTACTTTCAATATTCAAACGATACGAATGTATCAATTATCGCCTTCAACGGAATCCAATGTTAATTGAATCTGCCTAATAGGATTGATTTGGAGCTGTTTAAGGCCATTCATCATGCAACCTGAACTGATGCAACTTTATCCGTTAATCGAGTATTCAAACAGGTCTGCAAAATTTCCACATATTCAAATGTCGTAAAACCTTACTAAAAATATTTTTAAATGCTATATATGTAAATTCTCAATGAAATCGGTCCAAATCTAGATTCTTGTGGCACCCCGCATGCGAATTGTTCATAAAACTAGATCTAATTTTTTGGTTACAAAATGAGATTTCAATGTCGTTTTACGAATTATCTACGATGACTTATATGTTCATAATTGTGACATTTAAATTCCTTTATAACTCGTAAATATCAAAATATTTAGAACTCCGCATAAAAGAATATTTGAGTATTTTTGTAGCTATGACCAGGATACCTATAACCTAGGGTAAAAGCTCACATGGGGGCGAAAAAAAATGGTTCAAGTACTCCCTGAAAAAAAACCTTCAAAAGGCTCTGTAGAGTTTTGTAAATCGCCATTTTGAGAGTGTAAGAAAGAATTTTACCCGTACCTAAGGAATCTTTCGCATTTCTTATATGCAAGTGTCGTGTGATATACGGCAAGCATATAAGAAATACGTAAGTACAAGACACAAGCAAATGAGCAATAAAAATCTAGACTGAATTTTTTGTGGGTTAATTGATGTTAAGTGAAATTATACTTACAAGATTAAATGCTTCTAGCCGATCGAAAATCGAAATAAGGAATGGCAGTAAGAATTGATCGGTCCGCTTACGCATTAAGGGTTGAGCCAACTTAGACTCTGGTCCATGATCACCATAAGGCCAACATCAAGATGAGAACAAAAAGCAAGAAACAGACCTTACTAGAGGAAAATGGTTCTTCTGGAAAGGAGAAAGGAAAAAATAAAAATGGCAAACAGGGCACATAAGTCGACCTGCGATTGCCCGCGCCTACGCCTAAGAATATGTATGAAATTGTAGTATTTATTATAATTATATATTCTTTCCTTATTCGTGCACCTTTTTACCTGTTAAATGGTGAACCCAATCTTTTAATGGTGGCTCCTATTAACCGCAACTCCATGGAGGTGCGCTTCTAGGTATAACTTAAATTTTTATTGTCCTCAAACGGGAGTATGCATACATATGTCTGAAAAGATTCTTCACTTTTATTTTCAACTAACAAGCAAATAGAGTGAAATCTCTTATCCGACATGTTACGCTATATGGCTGGGAATGAATAATTTTCTTCTTCTTCATCTTCTTTTGCCTTCATCTCTCTCTGCTAGATATAAGGCTCTTCCATATTCTTACACCTTTCTCTATTTTTCGCTTCTTGTATGTATTTTTTTCTCCCCATAAAGGCTATATCGTCGGCCCACCACTTTTGAGGTCTTTCAACGCCTCTTTTATTCTCCCAAGGTCTTCACTTTTGAACTCTAGAAGTCCATCTCGTGGCAACATGCCCTGTGTTTTGCCATTTTACTTCGCTACACGACCCATGATATCCATTACTCTAGTTTTGCGCTAATTTCCTAATTTTTTCTTATCTCTTAGGCTAATATTATGCAATGGATGTCTGTTTCCATGGATCATTAAATGCACTTTAGCTTTTTAAACAATAATACAGTAGGCTTTGCATAAATATAACAGATAAAACATGTTTTCATTGCGCGTACTCCAAACCTTCCCTACTCCATCATCACAAATGCGCCAATGATCAAATTCAACATCTTCCTTTCTACTGCCGCATCCAAAATTTTTCTGACCCTTACGCCTCAGGGTGAGTACAATTCTAGCACTTAACAAGATGACCCGCAGAAGAGCGTAACGGCGAGCTGTAACGGATCGGCCGACAGAAGAGCCATCGCAGTATGCAGAAGAGGGAGACTGCGAATTTATTACGGCTGGATTTTTCTAGAAGTTGTGACGCAACACTCCGGGCCGTGGGAACGAGTTCCCGTTGCTGGACGCCGCGTTCCTCGTTAGCCGCTGCTATTCCCGGATTGCTCCGATCTCCCGAAACGATATCCTAATATGACCACGGACGGCCCGCGGCCGCCATTTGCTCGCCGCGGCGGTGTCGGCAAATGGCGCTTCGTGGGCTATTTAACAAACTTATTTTTAAATGTTACAACACTATTTCAACGGTAACTACGTGTACTACATGCTATCTGGTGTCGTTGAACGATGCAATTGAAGTACTTAAATGGTGCTTAAAAGCAGTTGTATCGGGGGTTGGTTGTTGGCCAAAGTTCAGTTAAATTCGTTCTCTAGAATCTAGAATCTCTCCCGGTAGATTCCTGAATGTTCAGTAGACTAATCAGTGCATGTTTGTCTCTGACAAGATTAAAACGCATGTGATCAATATTGGTAAAAGTTTAAAAATACTATGGTTGGGTATATAGTGTTGTGAATATAGTAATGTTGGTCCTGACGTTTCGTGCGTGACGGTACGTCTCGAAACCGGTAGACCCTTAATATGGTAGTGGTTTTTACTAAGTTAACTAACATTCTGTTAGAATCTTTCCGTTGAAATCAAATGCCGCATTGAAATAGTTTGTGCAACGTGCAAAAAGCTTTGGACGCTAAAGGGAACAATGACGGTGACAAATTACCACAAAATAATCCACAATTCTATGATCACGAATGCCCTTATTATGAGCCAAATGAAAAATAAGGATTTTCTACATAGTGTTCGTCTTTCCCAGTCAAGATTTGCAGAAAATAATCATTTCTGAATCTCTAGAAGAACAAGATAAACTACCTACTATTTATGTTAAATGTAAACAAGCCTTTGAAAATAAACCTTTTGAAAATGATGTTCAATAGTGATATTCTTGAAAATAATATGGAAATAAAGTCCAAATCTACAAAAGACCGACTGTGCCAGACAGATATTTACCTAAGGCATCTAAACAAAAGCTGACACAGTGAAAAGCAATCATTTCTTAGAATCATAGACACGAAAACCCTCAGAAAAATGTGTGATATCTAAGATGTTATCAGATGGGAGAGACAAGGATATTGGAGAGGAGAGAAGAAGATAAGGTATTGGATAAACCATGTGGAAAAAATGGACTCCCAAAGATTACCTCACCTTGACCTACATGGAAAACTATAGAGAAGAAGGATGCCTGGAAGACCCCCCAAAAGATAGACAGTCAGCTGGGAGTCCACATCACAAGAAGCAGTAGCCTCCAGCCAATATAAGAAGAATAAGACCTATCTGGTCGATTCCCACAACAGAATCCATCATCATCGTAATTAATCCAAATGTATATCTCCAGATCAACATAGCCGGCAGAGTTTCCCTTAAAACTCTGATGAAATATTTAAGAACTGCCATGAATATCTGGGAGAAGCTAATAACAAAAGGAAAAAATTTAATCATCTTGCAGGAAGTACAGATCACCCATTTGCCTCAAATATGAGAAGTTGTATCGGAGCACGTCGAAGGAAGGAGAGAAGGAAGAAAATTTTACACAAGTTGAACCAACCAAATGGAAAAAGCAGACTTTTTTGTAATGAAAAATCTGCTAGATGCTAATAAAAGTGGTAGACAATAAATAGTCATGAGGGGGGAGTTTGCCGAAGATCTGAAGATATTCAGTCACGAGGGATCTTCGTGAAAAATGGCATACATTGGATACTTATTCCAGAGCCAAATTTCTTGCATTTGTATTAACTATAATGCATTGTATACTTTCTCCAAGAGTAATAATGGCATAAGCTGTTCAGTTTTTTATAAGGTACTTTGATTATTTACCAGATGGCAAATGTAGGTTAGAAACATGTTCTAGTTTTATTACCGAGAACTGATTATAAACTAGATAACTCGGTAGTCACAAAATAATTTAAAAAATGATAAGAGCAAACTGATAAACTGACAGTACAAACAAGATTATAAATGTGCTACATGATTTAAGAAATAACAATATTATTCTGTCTCCTTGCTTTCATCTTAGCCATTTCCGTACAAAAAGTCCGTATCTGTCTCTCCTTATTATGAAATTCTGCTGTAATATGTTAGGGATTCATATTTTTTCAGTTTATGGTCGCTTGTAGCCTCCTAATTGAAGGGTTTTTCTAGATTAGTAGAAGAATCCTTTTGGATTTTATTATTTCATATAAGAATCCAGAAGAATAGGAAATATCTAATCTAGTGAGTTGCTCTCATTTATGTGTTAGAATCTAACGTTCAACACCGCACATTATGTTGATAATAGAAATATATAAGCAATAGGAAATTGTTGAACTTTAAGATAAAGATTTGTCAATAGTCTGCAAGAACATCCACTTTATTTCTGCACTGCAGAAAGTGCTTTCAGCAGTTAGCCATTTATTGTCTTAACTTCTACTTCATCGCATACTCTGTCTCCTGTTATTTCTGGGCTAAGTTACTGGAGGGGTCGTGCCTAGTCATAATTTCGAACTAAATGTATTTTTTTAGTATTAATATTGTTAGCTAAACTTCAATTGTAACATAAATTATTTCAAAATAAATGCAGTGTGTTCACACAAGTCTGTTTAGACTGAGTATAATTCAATATTAACCTCGTGCCTTTATTATTTAATTTGCGTAATTTGTGCGTACACCAGAAGATGTCCTATGTAGGGTGGGAATTTTTCCTTTACACTACAAATTGGTGATCCTCAATCTACCAACATTACCAACCCTTCAGTGTCCCTTAACTGATCGTATGTCAGCCGTAGGTACGTAACGCGGAATGTACCCAGTCTGCCGCGCAATTTTGCGCACAATTGCTGTTTTTTAGACACTTATTTGTGATTGTTATATTCATGTAAAAATCAACAATAATCGCTAAGAAGTTGTACAATAGTTAATTATTTTTTTTTATTTTTATTTTTTTTTTTTACGCTTCAACAGGCCAGGAGGCTCAATTACAGAAGCGAAATACATCACAAAACACCCAGGCTTGAGTAAATCACATTGATTAAATTGTGACCTCACCGGGAATCGAACCCGGAACCCTCGATGTGGGAAGCCAGTGTCATACCCACTGCGCTACGAGGGCCGCCTTATTATATATACTTATTATGAAAATAAGTAACGAAATTTACTGTCTGAAATGTACGCACATGTTTATCGAATAAAAACATGGAAGCAATAACACTAAAGATATTGTATTTCAATATTTTCGTTCTCAATATATCTAAGAATATAAATATACTTAATATTAACCATTTGTTATTGAAAGAAAAACACTTTTTTTAACAGATGAATAATACAATTAATGCGCAGTTCGAAGACGACATTTGGAATGATTTTCTGTCCGGTTTGCGTGGTAAATGAGGTTAATTGACAAATAGAACTAGTTCGTTCATTCAACAACTTGAAATACAAACAGTAATAGGCTTTAAAAACACACCAATGCAGGTAAAATAGGGTGAATTCGCATACGTGTCTAGGGAGCACAGATCTGCGCTCCGGCACATAGAGGGTACAAAAGTTGTCGCGCAGTTCTACGCTCTGGCATACGACCGGTTAATTTATGTGTCGGAACTTGCAACATAAAATAATTGCCGCCTGTCTGGCTTTCTTTGTATTCAAATATCACCGTATCAAATATCAAATATCATATATAATGACAGATAGATGCAATTTTCGAGAAAAGAAGAAAGATAAAATAAAAGGAGGAAGAATCATCCCCCGGAACCCGCCAGCCGACACAACACAACATGCGAAAAGGTGTGCGGTTCGAGAACAGGGCTCTTCAGCCACGCTCGGATGCACAATCGATCATCCTTGCAACGAGTAACCGCCGAAGGAGAATATTTTCACGTGGCGTGGCTGCGGGAGGAATTAATGAAACGCTGGAATTTAATAACGAATTTATTAACTACTGATTAATAAAGGCTATTTAACTTAACGCTATTATTCGAATTAAACTATTTCATAAATTAATCACTCGTAAATAGACACCTTATAATCCATCCAATTCCCGCACCAGTTTATTTCGCTACGTAAAAACTTTCCAGATTATTCGCTGTCGAATTACCGCTCGCTCGGGTACCCTGGCCTTCGCAGCTCGCGGCTCCCTTCGCTTCGGTTTCGCCCAAAAATAACAACAGCGTTACTCTCGCACGCGGTCCTATTTATATCTGGCTAATGCTGATATCGAGCCATTTAGGCGTTCCTAGTATTTACGAGAACTTTCTTGTGGCTTCCAGGCTTTTATAGAATTTCCTCGATGCTTCCCAAAAGCCGTAGATAACGCTAGGCCGTTCTGGAATCTTCTATAGTGCTGTGATCATTTCAAGCAGCGGTCACTTGACGCGAGTGCGCGATTCCTTTTAGCCTCGTTACAATCTGTAGCACCCAGATGCTGCAAATCCAATCGTCTCAATCAAAGACAACCCCCCGATTTGTTCTCCTTTCGGTGAAAAGTCTGCAGCGGCGTCTGCAGCTATTGGTCCATTGGCGAGCTGGACGACCTTTCGAAATTGAGTTAAGGTACAGATACACATGCTTCTTTACTGGCATGCTAATGAGCATGCCACTAATAAGCATGCCCTAACAACTGTACACATTTGCTCATTACTGGCATGCTTATTATGGCATGCTCATAAATAAGCATGCCCAAAGCTAACAATCAAACACACATGCTTATTAGTGGCATGCTCTTGTCATAGAATAGAGACGCTCTTGTTCAAAATGGAAACTTTGCAAACTGAAATAGAAAATTCAAGTGAACCAATAAATCAAAAAAGTTCCCGAGTTTCCATCCGCACATTTTTGATTTTAGTTTATATAACATTTTATTGTAAGATTTGAATCATTCATGCCTATTAATAAAGTTTCGTAAACATTATTTCTCACTTTATTATTTTTACACAACGGTGACCGAGTATTCCGCAGACATTCGTGATTCCTATAATAAGTCACGAAAAGTAATGTTTGAGAAGATCGCATCGATAATACTAGCCGCGAAGCCCGCGAATGACATAAGCATGCTCATAAATAAGCAAGTCTGTTCACACATGCTCCAAAGATACCCCTTCTCTATGGTGAATGACAGTGGCATGCTTATAAATCAACCGGCGGTTGATTTTTGAGCATGCCACTAGGTGGCATGCTCATTTCTAGCAATGTGCGTACACACATGCCACTAATAAGCATGCCACTGTCAAAGTCGATACTGCGCATGCTCACGTGCCACTAAAGAAGCATGTGTATCAGACGCCTTAAGCCCAGTACCTACCTGCCGGCGTGTGCGGGTGTGGCTGGAGCGCACGCACACATGGCAAGAGTTACTTTCACTCCGCGGCCGCGCAACGTGCGATAACTCAATACTTCTCGTTATGTCATTACTTCGTATCGGAAGAGGGCCTAAAAATCAGAGTGGCGCCGCGCGTCCTTCTTCTCAGCGGCGTTATATGGAAAGCATACGTCAGCACAGAGGTTTTTAGTGAAAAATTAAATATACCAAGACCTGGTGGACGGTGGTTCGAGTGCCAATCCAGAACAGTAGCAAGTTTTTATAGATACACAGTAATGAACTTATTAACTTATATCGTAGCATATTTTACACAAAAAATAATTTTGAAAGAATACATAATAGTAATAAAAGTATATTAAAATAAAAGACATGAGTAGTAAAAGTAGTGAATAAAACATAATAAAATAAATAACTATATTAAATATAGCATATTAGGGTAAGTTTAACTTTTTTTGTATCTCGCATCGCAGCATTGAGTCAACATTTAATTAATAATTCAATGTTGCAACGCAGAATTATGTTCACTTGTGATCTTAGATGGTATAGAGACACACAATAGATGTCAATGTCGGTGAATAAATCATTGCAGGCTCGGCACATTCCCACTATGGGTAAGCGTAGTTGGTGCGAGCAACAGTTATCCGTTTTTCACAGCACAAGCGTATTTTTATAGTGGTAAGAATATTCATGCGACACTCATTCCGTTATAAAAAAAGTGAAACGTGTATGGAAGTCTTTATGGGGTAGCCCAGGGCTTATGACCTCTGCAACCTGGCTTAAGTGATCACTTTACACGACGCAACGATCACTAATTCCATCGTAAGAACATCCGCACACTATCAATTTTTTGAATGTTGTATATATTTTATGTTCTAAATCAGTTTCTTTCATATATTCGAATGGAATTCTAGGGGCATCTATGGTTCTTCCCATAATCTAGTTAGTATACAAAGATTAAGCAGATGGTAATGAGACCTCTACACAATGATATGGAGAGAGATGGGAACAAGAAAGGGTTTAACTAGTTTTTTGGATAGGGATAATTGCTTTACTCTGCTTTTGAATTAGTTGTGTGATATACGTGCATAGTTGATTGGACAGCCTAGCTGATTGCACTTGCAATGACCTGAAAAATTAATTATTATGAATAGGGGTAGATAATGAAGTGCTGTCAGATGAAGGGAGTGGAAGATCACGATTAGATAGAAGGTTGAATTAAGATTTCTTGTAATGAGGTGAATGAGGATTAAAAAGGAAAATATAAATTGCAGATAAAATGTGGATTTTTGATGTTATCTTCTTCTGGCGGATTCAGGTTGAATTTTTTATTGTAAAGGAAGTTTCGCACGCGCAGCTTGCGCGTCGTAGCGGGAATGCATGTAGCGGGAAGTGGCAATGCGATACCACGAAATGCACGCACAATAAAATATTTATAATATAGATAACACATAAATAAAATGTTTAAAATTTATTCACTTGAGATGAGTATTCCAGTTATATAAATAATATATTGTCGACCATCTTAAATCGAGTACCAATCATAATGACGCTCAATTCAAAAGCTGACGAATGATTGGTTATTGAGTTGAAAATTGAATTACGATTTAAGGTGTGCAAAATACTAGGATTTCACGTTATTGTAGATGTTTTTGCAAAAACGACGTATTTGTCAGATATTCTTTTTCAAAACAAAAAACACATTCATTCATTCGTCATTCAACGCGGTTGTCCAATTTGTATAGTTTCGAAACTTTTGAGTGCGGAACCGTTTTAGGCCGAAAATCGATAAAACATAAAAGTGGGTAGGTACTTGGACCTTTTTTTTAAATGCATAGGTTATTTGATTCGTCGCATCATATGTCTGCGATGCTGCGGTGATAAATGTCTTCGAATCGTCGTAAGACGTTGATTCGAACACGTTTATCTTTTATTTTAGCCATCACAAACTGATAGATACATTTGTACCACTTGAAAAACATATATTAATAATTTAACTACAATAAAATGTTATTAATTGCATTTATCATCTCTCTAGACATCCTATTATTGTATATATATACATTTTGAACCAGTATGTAAATATCAATTATCACAATCACGCCAACGAAGTATAATTTCTACCGCGAGTACACGAGAACTGTGTTCTAGCGAAGGGAAAAACTTCATTTCAAAATGAAGACTACAACACACACACGTTCACCAGTTTGAAGACTACAAAGTGTACACTACAATTGTAGTACTACGAAATGAAGTGAAGTAAATGAAGTGAAGTAATGAAGTAATTGTAGTATTAATGAAGTGAAGTAATGAAATGAAGTAATCATATATCTACATCAACTTTCCAAAAATTTCACGTAAAAAATACACTATTTAAAATGTGTTTCTCATACTTTCGATAACTTTGAAGTGTATGTACTTTGTAGTGTTCACTTTGAAATGAAGTGTACTATTTGAAGTTTATACTTTCAATAACTTTGGTGTTTGTAGTTTGTAGTGTGCACTACACATCAAAATGTGCGAAGTGTGCACTTCAATGTTGTGTAGTACTACATTGCAGTAGTGAGTACAGAGCGGACCCATCACTACTGTGTTCGCAATATTTTTACTTTTGAGTGGTCAACAAGATGGTGAAAGTATTGGCGAATTTCGGTCCGCCGACCTCTTGTGAATCAGATATGAGATATTTGCGCAATGATTTGTGGTAATCATTTTTGATTCATATCCGTGTAGACAACTGGTCCATTGACAGCCTCATTTTTAATTTCATATTTCACTAAATTGGCGCAATTATGGCGAAAGGAGCCGCAAAATGAGATAAATAATTGGAGGTCGATACACTTTAAAATCGCTTTTGATTTTTCACGCTCATTTCATTACTTCTTTTATAATTTTATACCTGATTTTAAATGTATGTAAATAAAAAAAATAAAAATAAAAATACATGATTTTAAAAATATATATAAATTACGTACAATTTGATCATTAAAATGGATGAAAAACATAAACTATGTTATTACTCTTTTTGTCAACATCCACCAAACTTCAACAGAAATCTCAACATTAGACTAAAATAGCATCGTCGTTGTCCAACTTGCTATAACTTTTCCGAATTCGCGAACCACAACATTGATAAAAAATATTTTTTTCGTTCAGTAAACTCCTCCTTCCCGTCATGGTAAAGATAATAAAATGCATTCTTTCGAAATTTTAGAAATTGGATATCGGTATTTATTTGCTTAGCGATATACTTATCCTCTTCTCTCAATAATCCCGTTACAACCATCTTTATATTAGTAATTCCGGCCTTTACTTTTTAGTAGGTACCTAATTAATTATATTATATACAATTATCTAATTATATTGTATTAATGAATAAGGTATCTTCTGTTAATTAATTATATTTCCATCTAATCCATGTGAACAAAATCTATATTTAAATGAAGTTAGCTTCTTACTTTCATCTGTATCGAGAGCTTCTGATACTCTCGGAACTCGAGTAATAAAATACTCAAGTAGAGATAACAAAGTTAATGTTTTCCATCCATTTTAATGATCATTTTGAATAGTCTCCGCAATGCTTACGTCAAATCCATCATTAATATACATATAATTAATTTGTATAACCTTTCATTTGGCCACTTCTCAAATAGCAAGCTATCTTAACCTTAACAGAACGGGATGGAGGAACTTCTTCTGGATGGACAGTGCGGCGTTGGTTATGTAAGTTTAGGGACGGAGACTTAGATGAAGAGGTTCAACGGTGTCCCGCTTTTTTATTTAGCATTTGATAATAACAGAACAATGGCGAATAACAGGAGGTTGAGGAGGGCTGAAGACAGAGAAAACTGGCGACCAAATTTCTGATTATGTAATTTATCAATTTGGAAGGGGTCACCAATGAAACTACCAGTGATGACGTATAGAGTGAAGACGATGGCCCTTACAAAGAAAAGTGTAAAAAATCTCAAATGCACACAACGATCCATGGAGAGATCCATGCTTGGCGTAAGCCTAAGAATTAGAATTAAAATGATGAAATTAGACGCAAAATAGAGTAGTGGATATAAAGGACCGTGTAGCGAAGCTAAAATTGCAATGGGAAGCGCATATTGCAAGGTAAGATGAACTCCCAGAGTTCTGAAATGGAGACCTTGGGAAATAAAAGAGGCATTGGAAGACCCCAAAAGAGATGGGCCTACGATATAAACGCTGTGTGGGGGAAGAAATGGCTGCAACTAGCAAATAACAAGCAAAGATTGAAGGCTATGGAAGAGGTCTATATCCAGCAGTGGAGAGATGAAGGCTGAGGAAGAAGAAGAAGAAGAATGGTACACTGAAAATTTTCTGATTACGTTTACCAATTTTCTGATTACTTTTACCGAATTTGTTATTGATGTCATTTGTCACTTTTGTGAACTTTGTGAGGTTATTCACCGATTCTCAGCTATCTGAGAACCGAACTATAAAAGGAAATGGGAGGGCCATACCTGATAAAGCACGCACAGACTGATTAGCTTTTCTAAGTAAAGTGTATATTTGAATAAACGTTGGGTTTTGAGATTTAAAAGGTGTTTTGTATGCGCAAGTTTTATCATATTGTAAAAAGGTGCGTATATTCCTAATTAGCGAAGGGAAAAACTTCATTTCAAAATGAAGACTACAACACACACACGTTCACCAGTTTGAAGACTACAAAGTGTACACTACAATTATAGTAAAAACTACTTGAAGTGAAGCAATTGTAGTACTACGAAATGAAGTGAAGTAAATGAAGTGAAGTAATGAAGTAATTGTAGTATTAATGAAGTGAAGTAATGAAATGAAGTAATTGTAGTATTAATGAAGTGAAGTGAAGTAATGAAATGAAGTAATTGTAATAATAATGAAGTGAAGTAATGAAATGAAGTAAATTTTTAAATGAAATGAAGTATTTTTTTCCCAAATAAAAATTTGGCGAGCTAAAAAAAAAATTCCCAAAAATTTCTTCATAACTCCCAAAATTTTTCAAACCATGGGGGGGGGTTGTTACAGATTCCAGAAAATTCTTCATATATCTACATCAACTTTCCAAAAATTTCACGTAAAAAATACACTATTTAAAATGTGTTTCTCATATTTTCGATAACTTTGAAGTGTATGTACTTTGTAGTGTTCGCTTTGAAATGAAGTGTACTATTTGAAGTTTATACTTTCAATAACTTTGGTGTTTGTAGTTGTAGTGTGCA
>JADDOH010001193.1:0-162988 GCA_016648135.1 Agrypnia vestita
TCTATCGACCAAAGATTTTCCCCACAAAGCGTCTTAGTGACCGCATTTCCACCGCATCAGTCCTACTTCCTTCCTATTTTGTGCCAATTCCAGCTTCACTTCCATACATCAAGGGTTTGGCACTAGAACGCATTATGTAACCGCTAGTCTTGCTTCTTTTGACAGATTCTTATTGGCCATAATTGCATTTAGTGCACCATTAACTTTGTTTCCCGCAGTTACTCTCCTTTCGATATCATTCTCAGCCTTGCCGTCTCTACTAAACATACTTCCCAAATACACACACTCGTTCACTTGTTCTAAGCATTCGTTGTTTATAATTACATCACACTTAGTCACTCTTTCGTCTCTCTCGAATACCATCACTTTCGATTTGCTGACATTCATCAAAAGTTCACTCTGCTTGCATACATCGGACATCCTGGATACCAAGCACTGCAGATCAGCTTCACTGTTAGCCACTAATACTGCATCGTCTGCGTATAGCAGACAGGATATGGTGAGTCCGTCCATTTTCGCTCCAACTTCTAGATCCTTCAGTTCTTTCATACAATTATCCCTATACAGGTTGAAAAGCCATGGTGACATTACGCATCCCTGTTTGACACCTTTTGTAATATCAAACCATGATGTGAATGTCCCATTAATTCTCACGCAAGCACTACTTCCTTCGTACCGGGATGCAATTGCCTGTATGAGTTTACTCTTCACCCCATATTCAGACAAAACCTTCCATAACTTTCGTCTTATCACTCTGTCATACGCTTTTTGGAGATCCACAAAGGCAAAAAAAAGTTTTTGGTTCTTTGCCAAAAACTTTTCGGTCATCTGGCGCAGTGAGAAAATCTGGTCCATGCATCCTCTTCCACTCATGAAGGCTCCTTGTACATCCCACACTTTTTCTTTCGTTGTCAACCTCACTCTTTCTATCAAAATTCTCGCATACAGTTTGCCAACAGAGCTCAATAGGCTAATGGCCCGATAGTTCGCGCAGTCCATTCGCGACCCTTTCCCTTTGTATAGAGGCATGATAACAGCTCTTCTCCAATCCTTAGGAGTGTAGCTGCCCTCTAAACATTGGTTGAAGAGTCTATGAAGCCACGTGAGTATTACTGGACCACCACCCTTAATGTACTCGGCAGCAACATTATCATAACCCACAGCCTTGCCATTCTTCATGTGCTTCAATGCTCTTTTGATTTCTTCCACAGTTATTTCATTCACACTGTCGTCACTATTCATAAATCCATTGGACGCCTCAAAGGAGTCCTCATTCACATTCCCATTACTCTCATACATTTCTTCAAAAAATTCCTTCCATCTATCTTTTATTTCATTTTCGTTTCTAAGCATCTTTCCATTCTTAGACATAATAGCATTCACACAACCTCTTTTCGTGCCACTTCGAGACTTTTTAACTTCCTTCCAAAAGATCTTGATATTTTCTTGGAAGTTCTGAGTCAATTTAAGTCCCTCGTCCTTCCTCAAATGCTCCTTTCTTTCTTTCACTCCGTGCTTTACCTTTTTCTTACATACAATATATAAATCCTTTGCTAGCGTATATCCATTCACATCTCCATTCTTTGCTGCCAAGAGGTTACACCACGCTTTTTTCTTCTCATTTATAAGATCTCTAATCTCGTCATCCCACCATGCATCTCCTTTCTTCCTTCCTTGGACGGTCACACCGCATACTTCCTTGGCTGACTCATACAGGCTCTTTTTGATGTGTTCCCATGCACTATCAATATTGAGCTCTTCCATACATTTCTCATTTAACCTTTCAGCGGTTTTCCTTTCAAACTTTTCCCTGGTATCCTTCTCTTGCAATCTTTCGATTTTGACCCTAGTCGGGGCTACCACTGTTTTCTTCTTAGATCGCCACCCATGAAACAGATTCACTCTTGATACTACAAGAAAGTGATCCGTTTCAATTTCAGCGCCCCGAAACACCCTGGTGTCAACAGTGGCGGACCTCAATCTAGAGTCAATTACAACGAAATCAATCATTGACCTTTCATTTCCTCTTTCCCACGTATATTGGTGGATTCCTTTGTGTTCAAAAAAAGTATTGGATACAAAAAGGTTCCACTCCAAACATACTTCAAGCAAACTATCGCCATTTCCATTCGTCCTTCTATCCCCAAATATACCAAGCGCAGACTCGAAGCCATCTCTTCGAGTTCCAACCCACCCATTCAAATCTCCACCCAAAATCAATCTTTCGCTGTCGCTTTTCATGTCTATGACATCTCTTACACTCGTCCAAAACTCATCTTTCACTTCGTCTTTATCTGAGTTTACAGGGGCATAACCTACAATAAGAAATACCCCAGTGATCCCAATTTTGAAACGGATCCACATGAGCCTGGCACTAATGAACCCATATTTATCCGTGACATAATTTGTGAAAATCATCAGATTGGTCTCAACCGAGCGGCCCTTCCTGAATCCATGTTGTTCATCAATTATAAACGGCTCTACTCGGGAAGCGACGGTTTTACTTATTATAATTTCAAATACCTTAGCTGGTGCAGAGAGAACAGCTACAGGTCTATAATTTTCTACGGATAACTTAGAACCACTCTTGTGTATGGGAGTAACTTTTGACGTCTTCCGTATTTCCGGGAAGACCCCTGTATTTACAGAAAGATTAAACAAAAAACATAGCGGTTTTTTTATCAGTTCCACACAGCCTTTTAAGAAGAATGTTGGAATGAGATCTGGCCCAAGAGAATGGGTATTACTTAGATTTTTAATAGTGTCGGCCACATCCTTTTCATTGATATATTGAACATCAATAGACTGTGCACCGATCGGAGAACATGTTTTTGCAATATTAATATCGAGAAGCGGAGGTTCATTACTATAGACTGTTTTAAAATGACCTGCAAACGCCTCGGCAATATCTGCACCCCGTACCATTTTTTTGCCCCAAGTCATGGAATCAATATTCCCACCATCCGCTTTTTGGGATTTTATATAGGCCCAGAACGTATTAGGGTCTTGTAGAATATTGTTTTCCATCCCGGAAATGAACTCTCGGCGTGCCAATCGAATGCTACGTCTTACAATAGATCTGTAATGTCCAAACATTTCATAATCGCTGTGACGGCCAAAGGCTTTCCAGTTTTTATGATAGAAATGTTTAGTTCGTATATCCCTAACAATATCCCTAGAAAACCATTCCGGATATCGCCTTCCGCCGGTAGCCTGAGATTTTCGTGGGAAGCAGGAATCTAGTACACCCTCGACAGTATAATAAAAATATTGTACCGACTCATTCACATCCGGTATGGTATACATCTCGCCCCAGTCGGTAGCGTCTATAAGAGAGTACAGTCTGTCGAAGTCACCTTTATCAAAGTTCCAGCCCCTCCGACGAACCGTACCCTCTCCGGGAACTCTAGTTCGACGGGGGCGATATGAAATCGGATTGTAACAAAATTCAAGTGCGGGATGGTAATTATCTTCTTTCGTAAGAGGTGATAATGACCGAGAAATATCAACTGCCCTTCTACAAAATATTAAATCCAGAGTTCTATTTCTGGAGTTCAAAATATTATTATACTGCGAGAGACCTAACATAGAGCACAAAAAATGTGTTGATGTTTTGATCTTGTCATATCCGGGGGATGCATTTTTTTTTTGAGATTTTATATTATTAGCTTGATTTCTCTGTCTGTGGTTTGTCTGAGGTACATTGAGGCGTTTGTTTTTGGGTCTTGTGGTGGTGTTGCTTTTTTCGGTTCATTGATTTGTGTTGCTAGGTTTTCTCCGACTGTAGAGAAGAAAGTGTTTATGGTTTTCACTATTTCTTGCGGATCTTCTGTGATAGTTCCATCTTCTTTCTTTATTCTTTTTATGTTGGTTTTTTTAATGTCTGAGTGAGATACAATGCTATTGACGATTTTTCAGAGTTTTTTGCTGTTACCCTCAGCGTTATTTAGTTGCGCACTATAATGATCTTTTTTTGCTTTTTTTATGGATGTTTTTATGTCTTTTTGGCAGTAGTTATAATATTTTATAAGTTCGGTGCTATGCTTTTCGATTTTCATTGTTTTGTTTGCTTCGTCTCTTATTTTAATCTTTTGGAAAATGTCTTTTGTCAGCCAACCTTCTTTAATACTTTTTGTATATTTTCTTTTTTGTTGTCTGGGTTGTTTTGTTAAGCTCCTCATTTATGATGAGTTGTAATTCGGCAAAGGTGTTTATTGTATTACTTTTTAGTGTTTTTTCGAAGTTTATAATGAGCTTTTTGTAGTCAGTTAATTTGTTTGTGTACTCTTGTTTTCTGCTTCCTGTCTTTGTTGGTATTTCGAATTCAATCTCGATTGATTTATGGTCGCTGAGAGGGTTCAGAGGGAGAGGATCCGTTAGTTTTAATGTTGGTGGTATTTCGTAGTGATATTTGTAGACACATGGTCTATTATTTTGTTGTCGCCTCGATTATTTTCTCTGGTATAGTTTTGTTCATCTATTTTATTAAATATTTCAAAGTTTTTACTTTTTAGTACATTTTTGTAGTCTTCTACGGATCGGAAAACTGTCATAATAATATGTCTTCCGCAATCCATCCGGATCCCATTTATATACAGTTTCAGGTTTCTAGATGTTTCGAACATAATGTCGGCAAGTTTATGTTTCAAAGGTACCAGAAAGGATAAGTTACTAATTTTTCACAATAAAAATATTTTTGAAAAAATATTTTTTTACCTTACTATAGATATCACAAGATTATCTCACAAATGTTTATTTTCATTCATACTCGTGTGAATCAAATCTCACCTGTCAAAAAATGGACTTTTCTATCTGAATTTTAGTTTTACGTAAATTAGTTATTTTTATGTCCCAGCGATTAAAATGACCTAACTAATCATCACGATGTTTCCCCACAGGGGTAGGCAGAGAGGACAGAGCGCCATACTCTTCTGTCCTGACATAAAACTTTCGCTTCATCTACATTCATACATTTTCGCATGCAAGCTCGACGGTTGTTCAGGTTTCTAACAGGACCATCTTCCAGTATCTGGTTAATCTGGTCATGCCACGTCTTCCGTGGTCGCCCTCTCTTTCTGGCGCCCTCAACACTCGCATTATACATCTTTCTTAACATTCTTTCCTCATTCATTCGAGACTCAAACTTAATTAATTATTTAAATTATAAAGAATCTCTTTTCAATACTTTTCATATAAATACAAGTTGTTGAATGTAATATATTTTGATTGATAATGCCCTCATAAGGCGATAGGCGTCTCAGAAAATTAAAAAGGTAGAACTTAAAAAAACAAGTGTTTTCATTTCCATACGTGCGATTATGTCGGCACTTTCACCGTTCAGACTATTCTAGTAAATAACAATTTACTATAAAGCATTTAGAGTGTTGGAAAATCTTCGATTTTGTGTGTATTTTCTCTGTTGTTTTTCGGAGACTTATAATAATTTTTTTCTTCTTCCAGAAATTATAATTAAAATATTATCATGGGCCCATTTTGATACAGGTACAATAAAAATATTTCTAGTAAACTTAAATTTTGTTCTCATTTCCGTATTTTCAACGGAAGCGTAGTTAAAAAATGCATTTCGAACTGGCAACGAGTCCGCCTGGTCCCTGTTAATACAACACAGTGGAGGCGGATGCTTTAATCAGGCTGAATACTGTTGATCTCGATAAGTGAATGGTAATCCGGGGAGAACTGTGCTGGTACATCTGCGCAAATCCTACGTAATTGGAAATTAATATTTGATTAGGTAATAAGACAATATAAGCGGGATATAAGAAGTATTATATTACAAAACTAATTAAAATATAAGATTGTATCTGTAGCAGGCCGTTTACCATGACATAATAAAACGTTTAATATAACCGTATTAACATAAACGTAATTTTTGATGTGTAACATCGCTCCACTTATGGGACCAATTTCGTGAATACGACGACGGAAACATGTAACAGGAAGTAGGAATTAAAAAGATCCAACTTCAACATTATTCGTCGGAATTGAATTTCATATTCGATAAATTAGGGTTCTGTTGAATTTAGATTTCTAATATCTCAGAATAACTTAAGTTAAGAGAAAAAACTGCGACAAAAATATTATTTTATTTCTGACGAAAAAAGAGTTTGGTTGTAAAAGAATTTTATCCTAAATGAAGCGGTTTAATAATACCTGTTAAGGAAAAATGTAAGTAAAATAAGCAGCTCATTTGTCATGAGTATACTTTTCTTTTAAGATTTTTTATACGATATATATTCACATGTATGTTTGATGGTACCTACATATATATTATAGATGTCTCACAGATATAAAATTATATTTTTTATGGGAAAGTAGGTATTGAAGTCTTTGGTTGTTCATAGGCCTTACGACCTATCGTACGGCTGGCTTAAGTGATCACTTTGCACTATGTAACGTTCACCATTCCTACCAATGATTGAATACCTCATGTATCAAATTTTTGGAATTTGTATATATTTAAATTTTACGAACTGTTCTATATGCGTGTTGTAGTAATCATTAGCACGACCGGCATACAAAGTTTTTTCATTCCCCTTAATTAACCACAGATATCACTAATGAGATATCTATTTTTGGTTGGATATTTTACCCATATCCTTTATATGTGTAATGAGATTCTTCCGAATTATTAGCATTACACAACAATACGCCAGAAATATAATATATCTTGATTAATGATGTTCCTGTGATAAAATCCAGTACTGTGTTCTAAAAAATTTAGACAAACTCAAAATATTCTGAATAGTTACTTTTCTTTTTGATTCGAAATCACTTTAATAGTTTTTTTCATTCTAAGGTTTTCTGCAAGCATGAATACATAAATTATTTTAAAATTTTTGATGTGTAACGTCTTTACGCTCGGTTCATAGAAAGCCGTAGACTTCTTTACCGACGCATCTAAACTGCTTGCTGGAGCCGCAGACTTCTTAACCGACTTGATAATAGAATTCGTAATGATAACAACAGAGTAAATTAGTGCAAATTAAGAAACAGTGCAATAAAGAGTGTTTGGAATATGTGTTTTAGTTACAATAAGCGTGAATTAGAGAATTATGCGCAAATTAAGTTTATGTCTAGTGACATCTTGTTAAATTAATAAAAACATTAAATTATTTCATATATCTCCCAGAGCCACGTCCTGAGACACCAGCTGTAAACCTTCAAAAATCACGTAATTTTACTATATATTTTGGCCGTGAGTTAAGACTGTGAGAAGAGCGCCATCTAATTGCCATTGCGTTAACTGGTAATGTAAATAACGGAGATTTTTACATAGAAGGATTACGTATTTTGATTTGACTACTATTACTAACTATTTGTAAATGCTAACAAAATATTTCTTAGACGAATGAATTTATTTATTTGCTTATTTTATTGTTTATTTTACATTTGTTTTAATATAAGTTACTAATAACTGCCGCACTAGGTAAAACCTATTCTGTGGCAGTTATTCTCATTTGATAGTTTTATAATAGTAACAAATAACAATAGTAAAGAAGAATAAACGTAAAAAAATTTAGCAATAAATATGTACAATCATAAGAATACATAAATCTAAAAGAAAAGAAAATATACATATAAAATTAAGATAAAAATTTAAGTATATACAAAAATAAATACAGAAGATAAGATACAAAAAAATAATTTTTTTTAATAGATACAAAAATAAATAGGTACTATATTAGAGTATACTTGAAATTATATAAAGCAGATTTATATATTACATAAACAGAAAAGGAATCCTTGTTGGAATGATGTCATCAACGATGTCGTGATGGATCTAAATATAATAATTTCGTTGTCTGTCTGTCTCGTAAGTCCATTACTTCCTGGAGTTCACGGCTAAAAAACTAAATTACACGGCTGGAGAGAGACTCGAACCTCGAGCGAACGTAATGTGTAGTATAGGTATATAGTATATATAATTATATATTATATTTATATATATATATATTATATATACTATATACCTATACTACACATTATAAAAGCAGGATTTAGCTATGAGTTGAACCATTAATTTACGCCTTCCCGTATTTTTTCACGGGTGTTGGCTAGTTTAAATAGTACGACTCTCGTACAATTTTTCGTTTTGTATGGGAGAGACCGAATTTCATATTGTAATATGAAATTTGGTCTCTCCCGCAAGAAGGTTTTTTAAAGATAGCAAAAGATTTATAATCTTCATACATAAACGAATAGAATCAAAATAGTCATGGGTTTCCGAGACTCACGAGACATGTAAAGATGAAGAAGATGAGAAAATTCATAGATTTTCGAATAGCCAATTGCACAATTTACTTTAATTTAAGCAAATAAATCTATTATGAGTTGCCTCGTTAAGAGTAAGCCAATTAGGGATATTTTCACCATTTGGGTTTGTCTCGAAAGAGCGCGGGGGGTGGTAATAATTTATAGATCAATGTGGGAACAATAAATTTCCAGCCTAGTTCTACGCTTAGGAGTGCGTATATTTTAGGAATGGATAATTTTGAATTAGCGCTGAGGCGTGTATTGAACACACATTTCAACAATTCAATATGTTACACTAATATTTACTTGTAATTCAAAAGAATGATTTACCCCTAATTAGTTCATTCAACATAATTAATATAAAAATATATCAATAGACGAAAATATATATTTTCCTAACAGATGTTTTTTATGGTACAATAAAACACAATTTGAATGGATTGTCGAGTTATTAATAATAATTCCTGTTAACAAATGCCTATTCTATATATCGTACATAATTATTTCTCTAATTGTTATATTTATTTGGATGCTAAATGGATTCGACAGAGTGATTGAATTATTAGTGGAGTAAATATTTGAGTATGATGGTTATTGGATGGGTCTTATTTATTTTTTCTTTATTTATACATTTATTTCTTACAAGCATTGCACGAGATTCAACTTCTTCCCTGAAAATGGGCAAAATTATAATTATCATTTCGCCTACTGAAATATGGTAATGCTCTGACAAAGTGTATAATTACGAAGCTTAATTTATTTTACTACTCAATTTATGACAATATTGTATCTCTATTTTTTTTAAAATTTATAGATTATCATTCAATTTCGCCGCTATGTTAGTCTGGAACAATTTGTTTTTCAATAAAATTTACTACATACATACATCACTTTTCAAACTCACTACATACATACATCATTTTTTTAAATTTATAGATTATCATTCAATTTCGCCGCTATGTTAGTCTGGAACAATTTGTTTTTCAATAAAATTTACTACATACATACATCACTTTTCAAACTCACCTTATGTTGGATTTTTGGTGTCCTTCATGCGTAGTATATGTGTTGAATTTTCTATTATGTGTTTTGTGATGAAAAAATATTTTCAGACTAGAATTTTATATATTAGATATATTATTATTAAAATTGTATTAAAATGATTAATTGCTGTTTATGTGTATTTTTATAGAGTAATTATAACGTTATAATTATTATTTATAAGTGGGTAACAAAATAATTAATCAGTTCATGTTTGAGTAGCTTGTTGTCCGAGAGGTTATGACATTTGCCTACCGGTTCAGTGATTGCTGGTTCGAGCAACATTTCAGGAGAACAGAAAGTTAGTCCAATTTTCAAAGAACAAGCGTTTACACATTTGGAAAAAAATCCAATTGTTTTCTAGTTCTACCTTTTTAATTTTCTGAGACGCGTTTCGCCTTATGAGGGCGTTATCAATCTAAATATTTTACATTGTAATGTTATGTGATTATGCAGTTCTACAAACTTACCTCTGAAACAGTAAAAAAGCGTTTAACTTGATTGGAAAATAGTGAGAATTTCGTGTTTGCATTTCTATTTTTGGAGAAAAAAAAAACAAAACAAACACCTTAATTGAATTGATAAGAAATGAATTTTTACTTTTAGTAAACTTGCATATCCCTTAAAATAAAAATGATACATTTCAAAAATTGGAAGATTTATATGCTTTTTGAAAAAAAGCTATAAAAAGTTATTAGGTAATCTAATGAAAAAGTTCCTATTTATTATGCTGGAAGTGTGCTCAGAACTATAGATAAAATTTTCACATGAATGGATTCTACATATTAATAACTTTTAACTTAAATACAATGAAAGCACTTTCACCAAACTGGAGTTCATTGAATCAGGCTTTGCGGAAATGAACATACCAAGTTGAGTGTAATGAAAGCCTCTTCCAGCCCATCGGGCCTCCCCGGCCTAGATGCCTCTTCGCTGAAACAAGGGAAGATAAAGTGACAGGATATGACGGTTGAACTCATTGTTGCCAATCCACCGCAACGGTGAATCTCTGTAACGTTTATACTAATTGTCTTATTTTTTTGTTAAACGACACATAAAACCCAACCACCAAGGTGGAAATTATAATATAATAGACAGACTATTTGTTAGCGTTCATATGGTGCATATCATTATTGAAAAAAAGACTAGAAACATAAAGACACCCTTACAATTAAAACTGTAATAAAAAAGAACTCAAAAAATCAATCACAAAGGCAGTAAATATTTGAAAATAACCCAGAAGCTAATAGAATAAAAATATACAAAGAATATACTAAGAGATAGAATTAGAAATGACGAAATTAGGCGCAGAACTGAGTAGTGGATCGTGTAGCGAAGTTAAAATGGAAATGGGCAGGACATGTTGCAAGGCAGGATGCTACAAAATGGCCTTCCAGAGTTCTGAAATGGAGATCTTGGGAGAATAAAAGAGGCATCGGAAGACCTCAAAAGAGATGGGCTGATGATATAGCCGCTGTGGGGGGAAAGAAATGGCTACAATTAGCAAACAACAAGGAAGGATGGAAAGAGAAGGATGAGGCCTATATCCAGCGATGGAGAGACGAAGGCTGATGAAGAAGAAAAAGAAGATACAAAGAATATTGATTGAATAAAATACTACATTGTGGGGTATAAAGCGAAGGCCGTAATATCCAAAAAAATTTGCAGTCATCAAGGATTACTAATTTATAATGTACTGAATATGATATTTTATAGAAAAAATAGCCTATAAATTTCTAGAAAACATGATTTTGGAAAGGATAGAAACACAAAATATAGAATTCATTACATTTTAAATTAGTAATCATCGGTGAATGCATGAAAAACATTATTAAATTTTTTTTGGATTTGCTTTCTATTTGATTTTTTACCCCACATATGGTGTAAGAAATGAAAACGTCAACAAAACCTATGAGTAAAACATATTATAAATAATAAAATATAGTCTTTCGGGATGTACATTGAATATGATTATTGCTACACGAAAAAAATATGTAATTATGTATATTTTAATTATTCCATTAATTGTACAATTATTTTGCCTTTATTTTCAAAAAAAATGTTGCAAAATATGTGTTTGATTCTTTTGTCCAGAGCTTTTCGCCATATGAGATTACATGTTCATTAGATTTGCAATCATTAGTTTGTTATAACTGTTTACATTATACATTATATACTTTTATATCACGTCGGTAAGTTTGCTTTGTTTTTCCAACGTTTAAGGATTTCTCTGAGAGGACGATAACCAAGGGGCCCTTCCATGCAATGACTTGTGGAAGAGCCACGAATCCTTCATTCTCTATTTGGCAAATTTCCTCAATGCAGAAGTTCATTGTCCTGTCCGTCAACAACATTTCAGTATTGTATCTAAAGAGTTCGTACATCCAAGTTTCTCAACATGCTCTTTTCTCAACAAGTTTAGAGGTATCAGATTTACTTTCAAAATTATAGTATCACTAGTTATAACCCACAAAAAGTGACGGAACATTGGTTCGCGTCCTGCTAATATATATTTATAGTATCTTTTTGTCTATCCATGGACTGGCTTAGCTATTATATATATTAAATTATATATGCTAAGGGGAGGGGGGGGTAAGGTTTTTAACTTTTTTTTGCATTTTATTTTTAATTTTTTAAATGAATGTATAACATCGCAAGAATATTGTGTCAAAATTTCAAGACAATCGGAGCAAAAATAACGAAATTATGACCATTTAAGCGATACTCAGACTGATTTTCTATACCTGCTCGGGCAGCTAAGAGACGCGCTCACCTGAGGACCACCGGACGTGCTATTGTATTGGAAGAGTTTTGCGTAGACAAGGACAAAAATATGCTGATGATGAAAGCTCTTTGCTGTGTGAACATGGCATCGACGATTATGTGTAAGTATAAAATAAGTGTTGAGTTTTATTTTGAATTTTACAGTGTGCAAAACTTTAAAGCGTTTTCCCCACATCTCACGTTTTCAAAGTCGATGTCCATCATAACTTCAAAACTACTACACCGATCCTTTTGAAATTTTGAACACTATTTCTGTACATAATTTACGAGGTAACGCTGGAGAGTTTTTTTCAAATATGTTATTAATTTTTATTTTTTAATAACAAATTAGTCGATATTTTTCGCAAAAAATCGCGTTTTTCCCTTCAAAGTGTTCCAAAAAATTGAAAAATTGAAATTTCAAAAAACTCTCCCAGCGTTACCTGGGAAAATCTATTATCTAACGAATGAACTTTGATTTTTTGATTTCAGATGATCTAGCACCAAGTTATGATGGACACCGCAATTTTACTTTTTTCCGAGACACGTCCGAATAATTGCTGCCATTGCCGTATTTTTTAATATTTCTTCTTGAAAATTTTACACAATATTTTTCAAATGTCATACTTTAATGTACTATTGGTTTTAATAAAGAGATTTTAACTGTGTCGTCACAAAAAATCACAAAAACATGCCTTTTTTTGTACGAATTAACCTTACCCCCCCCTTAAGTTATTAAATATGCGTTAAGCCTTCAGTTCGATTCGCTGGCCGGGGGTTCAAGCCCCATCTACGGTCGTTTAATTAGTTTTCTTTAGCCGTGAATTTGAAATTACGGACGTTACACGAAGTTAAAAAATGAACAGATAGACAGACAGATAGATAGACAGACATACAGATAGGACAGTCAGACAGACAGACGGACAGAAGAACAGACAACGAAATAATTATGTTTGATAATGGTCCTAATATTTAAATTTAAAAAATCAAATTTATTATTAAACACGTACAGGAAGATCGTTTTGGCTGATTAGGCCATTATCAACTGATAATCGTATTTTATTTATATATATGAATTAATTTGTATACATTTGGGAAAAACCTTAATAATAATACAAAGAATACAGTCATTAGTTTTACAAATATATTAAATAACTGGGTGCTTACCTTTAAAAAAATCGAAATGTGAGGAAGAACGTGTATAATGCAAACAATAAAATTAATAATACAAACAAACAATAATATAGGAATGCATTTTAGGTGGTTAAAGACATTCTCGAAATTGATGATTCGGGAAATATCTTTACAATATATATCAATACAACAAGTGCAGGTAATGTTTTATTATAATTTAAGTTGAAGCAACAGAAAAATTCAATTAAAGTAATTATTAAGGGACAAATTTGTATATTTAAACTTTTTTGAAGACCTAGACATCATAAAAATTATGTAAAAATTTTTAGAAGAGGGGAATAGCAAATATTAATTTGTTCGTTGAAAATAGGCATTATTCTTTAAATTTTTATTTATTTTAGATGTTCCAAAATATTTAGTTTAAAACCTTTATTACAAAAATGTAAAGGGATAGATTTACGTACACCAAATAATTGGTATATAGTCAAAAATAAGATCTATCAGTTGATAATGGTCTAATCAGTCGAAGCGATCGTCCCGCATGTGTTTTATAATAAATTGATCTCAGAAAAAATCGTGTGTTGATTTTTTTTATTTTTATATTGAATAATGGAGTTCTTTATAATTAATAAGGTCAGTGTTCAGAAAATTAAAGCCCTAATGTTGTTATGCCAATACTGTTCCATACGATGCACAGCAGCCTGATGTAGCAACAGCCTTATTAACTTGCCTGTAACGTCATTTGGAAGATCATGGTGACTAAACAGGTCGATGCCTAGGTAATCAAATCTCATCACCTGTTCATTGGTTTGTCGCCGCTATATATATATATATATATATATATATATATATATATCGGATATAGCAAGATTCATAATATGTAATTTGATATATTTTATATTTTAACAAACAGGCCGTCAACAGGTCGTTATTGACTCTGATAGGTGGCCCTAGAATGACATTGGAGTAAAGAGCATAAATATTAAATGATCATTTTGAAGATACCCAAAATATTTTTTCGATGAAGAAATTATAAGTAATGTTTTTATTATAAAGAATATTAAAATGTTCTTAGGTTTTACGGCCACTCAGAATCTTCAGGATTGTGTTTTCTGGGGTATTATGCCGTATTATTATCTTTCCGGCTAACTTTCCTGGCCGGAAAGGCATAATACCCCAGAAAACACAAACCTGAAGAATGAATAATATGATTAAAGTATTAATGTTTTAATCAAAAATGAATTACAAAATAATGTTTTTATGATACAAGAAACTTTAAATATTGTTAAAAACAAACTTTAGATTGTCGCAAATCAGTAAATACAATTTAAGAATGTGTTGTAGATTGTAAATATAGTAGATTGAATATGTTGAGAATATGTTGTAGATTGTGTAGTAAGTTAGCGGGCGGGTTCCAAGGCCAACGCAGCCAACCAACCAAAATGTGGTTCTCGGCGGAACATAATCTAGTCCTTGATGAGCGTGTTACCCAAATTAATCAAACTTAGCGATTAATATTAACAAAAATGTAATCAATATTCAAACTCCATCTATTATGTCCCTTCCTTTGCACTTAATGACCACGCCCACATACCCACCGGACTATAATCTCCACCCCACTCCTCCCGCCATCCTATAGTCTTATGTTTAGTATTAGCAACATTACTGAAGATGAAGCATCGAAAACATTCTAATTGTTATAAACAAATAGTTTAAAAAATAAAAAAATAACAAAAATGAAAGTAAACAAAGCTATCATTTTTATTCCCTTTCTTTTAACTCGTAGCGTCTGCTTGCTTGTCTGACGAAAAAACTTTGGATCGATTTTTAAACCTTTTCCCGTGATCCAATCGATCTAAAACTTTGCAAGCAGACTCGTGGCGACGATAAAAATGATCTAAAAAATCGTTTTAATTTTTTTAAATAAATATAGTATAATTTTGGATTTTTCTAAATTTTAATGGTTTTTTCAAATTGGAATCAATATAAATGAGTAATTAGACCGACGCGTGTATAGACAAGGAACCTGATTCAATGAAAAAGGGAGTATTATAAAAACTTTGTTTTTATGGGTTATTTTTTTTATATATTTTTTCCAAATTAATCAATATTTCGCTTTTGAACTGAACCTGCCTCATTAAGAACAAATACATGCCTTCTCTGGGTAATATCTCGTTACAGCGATCGATCAATTAAGGTAGAGGAGACAAATAGCTTTGATTAGTGTTTAAGAACTACGCCTGAAATAGGTTCTGAGATCTTAGCGATGAGACAATAATATTTATGCATATTTTCGTGTATTGAGAGGGGCCTGGTTTCTAGTTATTGACGATTTTATAGTGTCATCAGGTCTGTAATTTTTCGAATTTTTTCAAGAGAGATAAGGTGAAAAATCACTTATTCCGTAATAATATTTGACCTTTGATAATACGTAGACATGATAATTAACACTTTTAGGAAACGTAACAAAATTTTTGTTAATGATTAAATATTTAATAAAATATATACAATTTATTAAAAAATTTAATCATCACTGCATAAAAGCATTTCAACATTTCCAATTTCATTAAGGATAACTTTATTGGAGTTTTACCACTTTGATTACACGAATGGTGACAGTCGCCGCATCATTTCACTGGGCAGCCTGGTTTATGTGGCTAGACCACAGGAAAGCTTCTAACGCAGGTGTTAATAATTTGATTAATTTAAAAGCTTTGGTATATTACAATGTATTTAAAATAAATTATTGAACATTTAAGAGGTAATTTGTCGGTATTATCTGTCAGAATAATAATAATCATTCTTGTATTAAAAAAACAGTTTAACTACTCATATAATTTATTTATAATGCTGACACGTTATTTTATCCGACATTGTACTTTGTAATTTGTATCAACATGTATGGCGTTGTTGTATCATACATTGTACACTGTAATTTTTATGTTGTATATATGTATATGTAATATGTAGGTAGTTATTTTATCATAAACTGTACATTATAATTTGTATCACTATGTATGGTATATTGTATGAGTGTAGATTCTAATTTGTATCACTATGTAGCGAAAAAATCACTAACGTGTGCCCCTTTACGGTTAGGTATGGGCAATTCGCCAATGGAGAAGTTTCATGATGTGGATAGTACTATATTATATGCAACCTAAAACAATTAAAATATAGATCAAAACCAATAAACAAGTGAAAATTTTTTTGAAATCTGACAATATCATCATAACCGTAGAATAATGACGCATGTGATTTTTCTCAAGTTTGCAGGAGAGCAGTTTGAAGTTTTATTTACATAAAGACATTTTATGTCATAGCTCGATAACTACAAAAGGTTTTCCTTTGAAACTTGGGTTAGTTATTTAAAGTGGCTACCTTTAAAACCTCAAATATAGTCAGCGCAGTACAACGACGTTTTTACACATGCTGCATTGTTCTACGATCGCACATCAGAACCGTCGTTATACCAACTTTTTACAGCGACGATTAAATGAAAAAGTCAATATGGAATTTTTTGCACATCCGTCATTGTTCTATGATCATGACGATATAAGTGTAATAACGAGAAAACGAATATTAAAATAAGTGTATTTTAGCGCGGAATGATTGACTTCTAACTCGCCTGTGAAATCACGCGTCCACATAGTCGGACGTCGGAGCACGAGTCGTGATGTACACGGGTTCGGGAGATGACGTCATTGCGACTTCACCGGATGGAAAAAAAATTATTCATGCAAAACGAAAATTAAAAATTATATAAATTTCTTAGTTTTTGAAATATGTTAATTTTACTTTCAGACTTTTGTTCAATATCACTCAATTTTTCATTTTCATTGAAAAAAAATGAAAATTCCAATTCTCTCTCCCTTCAGCTTTTTCTTATGTATTAATTCCTTACCTCTCTTCTGATTACTTCCTGAACACTTTCTCTATATATTCACGATTATCTTTCGTAACCGTTCTTCGTCCATCATCCCTTCGATAGATTTTTTGAACCATATTAGTTATCTTGGATCTTTAGTAAATTTTCTAAGTAGATAATCCATCTATCAGAGATACTTTTATTAATTCAGAATTTTTTTTTGTATAAAATTGACAAATACTTCAAGCATGCGCTCATTTTAGATTTTAGAACATAGAGATCTTGGTATTTTAGAGCTTTTATATTTAGTTGAAATCGGTTAGAAAACAAAGACATAAATTTGAGTTAATAAAATTCCCTTATAGCGACTTTAAATGATTTACGCAATTTCAACAGTATAATTTTACAAAAAAAGTACATTTTTCAGTTGCATTTTATATATTAGTATTTATTTACCTCAAATACTTCACCATCTTCAGTATTTGAAATAAAATAAATAAATAAACAAACGATACATTAGTCAAATGTGTATGCTCAGCTTAGCTGTTGAAATAAGTATTGCAAACTGCACGGCGATTTATGCATTCAATTCTGTTGCGTTGCATTATGCAAATGATATGCAAACAGTAGGCTTAGTGGATGGACAAATAAATCAAGTCTACGGCTGAGTGAAGGGAGGCTGCCGGTTGGTTGGAGCACATTCGGATTGTGGGTTCGTTTGTTCTACTCGAATACGTGGTAACAAAACAAAGCTTTGCCGAAATGCGTAGCTAGTAGTTTTAAGATTTGTTTGATGATTTTGCGAGGATTGTAACACTATTTTACCAAAGATTTATATAGAGAACCTATTGATTATACATCATTAATTATTAACATAAAATCCAAAATTGTAATGTGATTTATGCGTATTTCAGCCCCCTCTATTGACTCAAAGGTATTATAGGGCTGCCGCCATCTGTCGGATGTGTTCACAACCGCAACAGAATGTTGTTTCGCAATCTCTATATGAACTGTCATTTAGGTATTGATACACATGCTTATTTATAAAATTTAACATGCTCTAACAACTGTACACACTTGCTCGTTATTAGCGTGCTCAAAGCTAACAATCAAACACGCATGCTTATTATTGGCATGCTCTTGTCATAGAATAGAGACGCTCGTCTTCAAAATGGAAACTTTGCAAACTGAAACAGGAAATTCAAGTGAACCAATAAATCAAAACAGTTTCCGAGTTTTCATCCGCACATGTTTGATTTTAGTTTTTATATTTTTTATTGTAAGATTTGAATCATTCATGTCTTTAAATAAAGTTTCATATACATTCTTTCTTGCTGTATTATTTTTATATAGCGGTGACCGAGTATTCCACAGACATTCGTGATTCCTATAATAAATCACGAAAAGTAATGTTTTGTCATCTCTCCAACGCGCCATATTTGTTTCATCTGTCGCGGACTGAGAAGATCGCATTGATAATCGATACTAGCCGCGAATGACATTAGCATGCTCATAAGCAAGCCTATTCGCACAAGCTCAAAAGATACCCCTTCCACCCGAAAATCAAATGAGCATGCTCATTACTAGCAATGTGCGTAGAGACATGCTACTAAGTAGCAATGGCTCAAGAAGCTCAATACTGCGCATGCTCACGTGCCATTAAAATAAGGAGCATGAGTGTCAGTACCTTATAGCTATCATATACCGGATAAATTTATCCATCAGGTTGTCTGTAATAGATGAACATCTATACTCGCAGATAAATAGGCCGCCAAGAAATCCAATACTGATTTTATCTAAATAATAATTATCAAAACATAACCAGAGGTGCTGATATAGTCACATTTTAACAAGATTTTTTTGTGGTAAATAATATTATTAATCTTTAAAGCGTCACTTAAAATATTTTTGTCAGTTCTTTTATGAAACTCCCCGGAGTATTCTATTTAAAGAAATAGTTTAAATAGAAGATATTTTTAATATTAAATTTTGTATATATCTAATCTTTAGTCCATATGTTAACATACTTTTTAACCGGTGAATGATAGCACTATCTATTTTTAATGTTATAAAGTTCAATGATCTTGAAATAAACAAATATGCTATTCCTCTTTTTGGTACAAAACTTTTGCGTCTTAAATCAAAATAAATCTTTTAATTATGATATTTAATGACACCGATCTGTATTTTTAAATCCATTTTTTGAAATATAATCAAAGTGAGGTAATGATAGATTTTGATAATGCTGTATTATAATTAATTCTTTGTTTATGAAATTCTAATAATTTTATTAACGTAATGAGATAATAAAATTTGTAAAAAGATAATAGACTTTTAAAATATGATTTTTATTTAAACTTTGTACTATACTAATAATAAGAGTTACTAATTATTACTATGGTTTTGAGTGAAGTAGTCCCTTACATTAACAAGTGTAGATAAAAACAGTTATTTCTCATATTGTGTGTGCAGTATAAAGTTTAAATAAAAAAAAAAAAATCAAAATGTTGCACGATAAAGTAACTGCGAAATCATTCAATGATTAAATCAAATCAATTAATATCAATAACTCCTCAAAAATATTATTTCATATAAACAATAAAAATGATATTTGGTACCATGAGTATTATAAATGGAGTAATAAGGGTTATTGAAAATCAAGGGCGTAGGACACCTTTTTATATAGAAAGCATGTCCCAGAAATGTCACAGAGGGAAAGATTAACGGAGGGTAGTAAGAGAAAAACTAAAAGAAATATATATTCAACAAAAATTGAGTAAGGAAAATGCAGATGCCTACAGATTGACTTCGGGATTGACTCCAGAACAGAGATGCACAGCGAACAGTTTTGCTGCTATGTGCTGCTAAAAACTGCTAAAAATACGTTTCTAAAATATGAAAAAAGACACACAAATATTTTCTCTTATTATTTTTTAAATACAATACGATAAACCAGTGAGATTTAAGATAATCAATAAAAAAATATTTGTAGGTGTCAAAATATATTAATTGGTACGGTATGAATGCAATAATCGTACACCAAAAATATTCGTGGAAACACAATTCTCGATATGTTATTTAAAATTTAATAACCCTTTTTTTTGCAATATCTTATATTTGTTTGCTTGGCCACCTATATTTAACTGAACTTCACATGAGGGTACTGAATTGAACCAAAATTACAATAGGTTTTATATTGTAGTGGCCACTAAAATAATAAAATCACACAAAGTAAATTCAAAATTAAAATCAAACTGTGTACTATATAAAAATTTAATAACGGTCTTTGGAATGCAAGTAATAATATACCTACATAACAGGATTAATACATCATATATTGAAAATAAAATAATTAAATTAATGAAAATCTCAATAAAAATTTCGTTGAATTATTTATACAGCACATATTATTCCAATCTTTAGTTTTATCTAAATCGTCAGAGGAAACATGTTTACACAATGGTGCCGAAATAGCATACCAGTTCTATCAGGTGTTTAATAATCTAACAAGAAATCATGGTCGTGCAAACTCGAAGAGTATCCTACACGTCTTATAAAAATGTTTTGATTCTTGATGGATTATTTAGTTACTAAATAAAAATCAAACTGGTGAAAAGTTTAAAGATATTTCACTCTACTTTTCGTAAATACTTTTCCAAAATAATACACTTTCTTGAAAAGGGTCACCAGTCATTTTTAACTCTTCATCAATATGGAGACAAACTAATTCCGATGGCTTCACGGGATTCCAAATAATTGGTAAAATTTCTGTTGTTTCTGGAGTGGGATTTCTGAAATCAAAATATTTCGGTTGTCATCAAATAATTGAAGGTTTTGAAAAAATATATAATTACTTCTACGATCTACTCACCCGTATTTCGCAAAATTTGTCCAAAGCTTCACCATTCTTTCTGTTACTAGCACGTCAGTTTCTGTTGGGGGAATTTGATCAATATCATCATGACTTATGTCAAAAATATAGCCAAGTTCATCGCCATGGGCCGCACCAGTATAATTATAGCCGAAAATTTTAAATAAATTCTTGGATCCATGGTAAGCAAACTTATAATAGTAAACGCTAGAAGATTGATCCGCAAATGATGTCAAAGTTGCAACGATATCCTTCACGAACAAAAAGTCTGAATATAATTTATTCAAACCCTGCAATTTGCTAGCGGATGTAGGCAAGTAAAACTGTTGTATTTCTGCCATAATTTTGTCAATCCCATCTTCATCATACTTTGCGATTATTTCATCTGGCACGAACCTCTTTAAGTCTGGAATGCGGTTATTATTTACTGCATTCTTATCAGAGGGGACCTGGAAAACCTTTGTCCTATACACCATACCTTCTTCTGAGACCAGGCCCGCGAGAAGCGGTACCTTTTGAAAATTTCCCGATCTTATTAACTCGTGTGGCGTGCTGGTTATAAAGGCTTCAGTGTTTGGATACGTCTTTTCTACAGTTGGAGTGAACGTTAATTCTATTTTGCCAAGGAAAGTTGGAGAAAAAGATGTGAGCGTTAGATTGTTACTCGGTATACTTCTCAAGAATGATACTACTTCCTCTTTACTATCTGTCGTGAATCCTAATTCCTTAGCTAACTGAAAAGCTACACTTTCAGGATCTTTTTGCAGAGCCCATAAGCAATTGGCAGCTCCCGATTGCATTATCGCTCTGTGAAACAACCCTCGGGACATGGGGGACAGCGTGTGATAGTGAACCGACGCCGCTCCAGCGCTCACTCCAAAAATAGTTACTTTATTGGCGTCTCCATAAAAATGCCGAATATTTTCTTGAACCCAAGTCAGAGCGAGCGATTGGTCTTTGAGCCCGGCATTTCCTGGAGCTTCTTCAGAATTCAAAGACAAAAATCCAAAAACTCCGAGCCTATAGTTTAATGTGACGATGATGACGTTTTTCTCTACCAGAAAATCTGGGCCGGAGTATTCGGGGCTTCCGTCTTCTACGAGAAACCCGCCGCCATGGATCCAGACCATCACCGGAAATGGTCGATGGTCTCCGTCAGTTCTCGGTACATACACATTAAGGAAGAGGCAGTCTTCTTCTCTTTTACTATACTTAAATACATATGAGTCATAAATTTGACAGCAGGCACTTCCAACTTCTGTTGCATCCAGAATTCCTTCCCAGTTTCCCGCTGGTTGTGGATCCTGATTTTGTAAATGATAATAAAAATGATAGTAAATATCAGTTTGATATCTTGTTTATTTAACAGTTATATTATTATAAGTTTTACCATATACCCGAAATCTTAGGTCTCCAACCGGTGGAATAGCGTATGGAATTCCTTGGAAACTGTTATATTCAAAACCTGTTTTAGTCATTTTTATTCTTCCTTCGAGTACACCTTGGCTGATGGTTATCCTGGGACCCAATAACGCCTCACACATGGGTCTGTAAAAGAAAAGACAAAAGTGTTATCTTGTTCTAATAATAAAAAATAACTCCGAAATTGTCTTTTTAATATCACATCTCAAAACTCAAAAAAAATAAAAATAAATATATATTTTTTCAAAACCAAAAACAACGAATATTAAAATAAATATAATATGTGAAAATATTTTAGTCTTTTGATGAAATTGTCTTTGAAATTAGACAATTTCATCAGTTGAGTGAAAAAATTTAATAATTACATATTTTTAAAAATAATTATATAATAAAATTTATAACACCGATGAGATAAGATGGACCACTAAAAAATTGAAAAAAATTTTGAGTAGAAATTTATAAAATATATATAATTATCAATAAAGAAAAAACGCTTAAAATCACTTCTTCAAAAGAAGCATTCTTATTTATTATTTTTAATAATTTTTTTTTCACGTTGTGTACTAACGAAGGTACCGCTGTCCACGGAACTGATTATTAAATAAATAGTGGATTTAAAAAATACTTTCTTCCTTATTGATAATAATAATGTTACCATAAAGTTAGTTTGCTATCTTTCAATAAAATATTCCAAAGTATTGAATTTTAGCGTCGCCTTTTTATATTTTTTGATCGATAAAAATAAAACACATGAACTGTTGAATGAAAGTATTAATTTACTTAGATAGGCTTGCATAAACTAATTTATTTTCATGATGAGATTTAGACAGTTGTTGACAGTTACCAAATGCTGTTGATGTTGTATCTCCAACAAGAAAAAATACAATGAAAAACATCTGCAAGGAATGGAAACTGTAGTTATTTCTATTTAATATTATTATTATCACTTATCCACTTTGTTTTTTAAATATGAAAACACACGACTAACGCATAGAGATGTAATGAAATAATGGAGGGTTCCTTTTACGAGACGTATTAAAATCACAGAAATCGAAAACAAACATCATAAACTGAGTTTAAAAATCGGTTCCATTAAAACATGTTTCCACTAAAAACACCGCACAGTTCTTCTTACAAAGTGTCACTTTCCGCACTTGGTACATTAGAAATATATTTTTAATATTTAAACTTACTCTTCACTGTTGCGAAAAAACATGTTTTTTGCCTCAAGAAGACTCAAAGATGAACCGTAAAAAATGGCCCAAAGTAAGCCCAGGTAAGAAAGGGAACACCCCAGCATCGCGCTCGATTTATGGAAGTTCAACTGAGGCGATACGCTATTCAAATCGATAGACAAGTAGAAACGTTGCGAAATGTGGTCCTGTTCAGTGGTTTGCTTATCAAGTACATTAACACTTTCATCACCGGGTATTGAAAAAAATATAAATAAAAAATTAAAACATCGAAAACAAAATAAATGAAAAAACTCATACATCTACAGATCCAAAAATTCATTTTACTTAAATTACAATCACCCTGATATTTTAAACTCGACTATTCGGGATATAAAACGAAAAGTAATTTCACAACCGCACCCGAACTAGTTCACTCAATCTATGTTCCCATATACTCCCGTCCTCCGTTCCTTTTCCTAATTTTACGTCCCAAACAACCCTTTCCACACCTTCTCAACATGTTCTGTAGTAAAAAATTATCTAATATTGTCACACTTTGGTAATCATTAACAATCATCAGTGGAAAGCTTATGTACGTTAATTTTAAGGTTTGCTGTTTAATTTTCATAAATGTGTTAATTCTTAAAAGACAATCTAAGAACTTAAAAAATATTAAATAAAAATCAAAATATGTGTATACTAAAATGAGGAAATATAAAAAAAGCAAAAACCTATGCAGGAGATGTCGAGGAAAAAAATCCTATCTCAGAATCAAGGTTTTCAAACATAAAAAAAAACAGAATAAATATAAAATATAGGTAAAGCAAAGAAAATAAGCAAATAAGATAAAAATCAACTTAAAAATTACTGAAAACATTAATACTGTTATTTCCATGATATTGAATAATAACAATAAATACATTGAAAAATGTCATTAAAAATCTCAAGAAATAAGTGTGCCATTATTCTAAGAACGAAAAAAATAGCTCAGAATATGCAGTTTCTGCTGAAGATTTAGAAAAAAACCTTTAATAAGAGTTTAAACTACAAGGAATAGCATCTTATAAATCTAAAAAGTATAGTGAATGGGTATTTGTGGTGGAACATGGAAGTCTCTACTTTACGTAATAAAGAACAGTTAATCAAAAATAGTTTTTTTTAATTGCTCCCAATTTTACAAAAATACACTTTTTTCCTTTTCGGAGATATTTCATTATATAATAAAGGTGAATTATAAAATAAAAACGTATAATTATTATTTAATTTTTATTTTAATATAATTAATTCGTTAAACAATTCAAGGGGTAAATATTCTTGGCGCTGTGGACCAACCGGGGCGTATATCAGATGGCAGAGCGCTTGCTTAGCATGTGAGAGGTACTGGGATTGATACACGGTGCCTCTAAAGTCTACATATTTTTAGTTTTTATGCGTCCTTTAAAATGATATTTTATGGTTTACTTTTAATTGAAATTATTAAAAAAAAAAACGCAATCGGAGAAAACGAATAAAACAATAAATAAATAAATTCGATATTATATTTTTTAAGTACTCACTTACTAACCATCACGCCGTTTCCCCGTGAGAGTAGGCAGAGAGGAAAGAGCGCCACACTCTTCTGTCCTGACATACAACTCTCGCCTCATCCACATTCATATATCTTCGCATGCAAGCTCGCCGGTTGTTAAGGCTTCTAACGGAACCATCTTCCAGTATCTGGTTGATCTGGTCATGTCACGTTTTCCTCGGTCGCCCTCTCTTTCTGGCGCTATCAACACTTGCATAATATATCTTTCTTACCATTCTTTCCTCATTCATTCGCTCAACATGCCCACACCATCGGAGCGACCCTTTTTTAATTCTATTAATTATGCTAAGATCGGTTTTACATTCATTCCTAATATCTGCATTCTTTACTCTATCATAAATTGATACACTGAGGAATCTCTTGTCGACTGCATTCAATCTACTCTCGTTCCTCTTCTGCCAGCTCCAGGCTTCGCTTCCGTACATCAGTGTTGGTACCAGAATTTCATTATGCACCGATAGTTTTGTCTCGGTAGACATATTTCTATTATAAACTATTGCGTTCAAAGCACCGTTTACCCTATTCCCTGCAGTCACTCTTCTTTCGATATCTTTCTCAACATTCCCTCTTCTATCGAACATACTTCCCAAGTGCACAAACTCATTTACCTGTTCCAAACATTCATTACCTACCAGAATTTCACATGTTGTCTTACTTTCCTCTTTCTCGAAAACCATCACTTTTGACTTTCATATGTACAGTAAACAGCATACATGTTTTTAGTATTATAGAGGAATTATCTGTTACTTATAATAAAAATAAATATATTTTCAAATTATTTTATTATTATATACATAAATAATTAGTACTTTCACCTTTCCTCCTTATGTTTGATTTAAAAAAGTCCGTTAAATGAGTCTATAGAATAATCTTATCTGTCATATTTATCATTTACATCAAATTAGTATAGTCCCCTTACCTGAATCATGCACACAATATGATTCGGATATATTTACTTGTACAGAATGTTGGTGTAACAAAAAACTCATCCAAATTTACTACAGAAAGATATGAAATGGCTAATATAATTGATCTGGTAAACCAAATAGATTCCTTTGAACCAATTACCACTAAAACTGTGGACCAACCAGAAAACTGTAAACAATATTTTTGTAGAGGCACTAGCACGCTTAAGATTCTAAATATGAACATACGAAGCATAAATCATAATTTTGACGAACTTCTTGTACTACTGCATCGTCTAAATATAGACTTTCAAATCATTATTCTTACGGAATGCTGGTTAAAAGATAAAGACACAATACAGACGATACCAGGATACACCGGGCATAAAACCTCCAAACATTATAACCAAAATGACGGTGTTGTAACATACATTAAAGCAAATCTAAATTTCGAAGTAACTGAACCAGATATAAGTGACGCCAATTGTTTAAAAATTAATTTTTGTAATGGTACCTACATATATGGTATTTATCGACCACCGTCCTTCCAAAATGCGTATGAATTCACAAATTCTCTTTATGAAGAGCTACTCACCATGGCCAAAAATCCAACAATGATCATTGCAGGTGACATAAACATTGACATAACTGCAAGTACTCCCACCACAAACGCATCTGAATACCTATCCATGTTAGCTGAACAAGGTTTCGTTCCTGCCATCAACAACCCAACAAGAGGTAACGCATGTTTAGACCATATTATGGTTAAAAGTAAATTCTTGGTCAAAGGAATTGTATGTGAAACTACTATCACGGATCACTTTCCAGTAATGATTGACATTGGAACACGAAAAATAAATACAATAACTTATATAAAACCACGACACAAACTAAATTTTGAAATGCTAAAACAAGACTTGGAAAAAGAAACCTGGTTACCAGTATACAAGACTAATGATGCAAATACATCATATTCAAAATTCCTGTATATTCTACAATGCCACATAAAAAAAAATCAAGAACATATTTCAAATAAATCGAGGAAAAAAATTAAGAAATCTTGGATAACTGAAAGTTTAGTTAACTGCATAAATAAGAGAGATGTGTTACACAAACAGTCTAAACTTAACCCTCTAAATGTCGGCTTACAAAACTTTTACAAAAAGTTTAGAAATATTAGTAATTGAGCGGTTAAATCCGCAAAACACTTATATTACAAAAATATTACAAAAGCAAATCAACGTGATGCAAAGAAAACATGGAAAATTATAAGAGAAATGACTTCTACACAAAATACTAGAAGCAATGATATATGTGATATGCTGATTCCAAACAAAAATCATGCTACTGAGGATAAGGCTATTACTGAAGTGCTAGATAGTGTAAACGGGCATTTCTCTTCGCTTGGTAAAAATTTAGCACAAAATATTTTGTCTCGTCTAAAAACTACCGAAGAAAACCTCAAAACAAATTTAAATTCAGCAAATTCATATTCATTTTTCTTTGCTCCAACCTCCAGTCATGAAATTGCTGCAATTATTAGTAATCTAAAATCTCACAGTGTCCCTGGAAATGATGAGGTAACAGCAAAAGTAGTGAAGTATAATAAAGACCAATTAAGTAAGCCTCTTTGTTATATATTCAATCAAAGTCTTTCAACGGGTACCTTTCCAAATGCACCAAAACTGGCTACAATGTCCAATATTCAAGGATGGTGATCCCCATAATCCGAGCCACTATAGACCAATATCGCTCCTAAGTGTTTTTTCTAAAATCTTAGAGAAGATAGTTAAAGTACGTCTTTTAAAATACCTGGATATTCACAAAATAATCTCCAACAATCAGTACGGGTTCCAATCAAAACTTTCAACAGAAGATGCAATATGTCAACTAACGGAATTCTTAGTTACACAATTAGATAAAGACAAACGTTGTATTGGTATATTTTTGGACCTAGCCAAAGCTTTCGATACGGTGTCTCATCCACTGCTGCTGCACAAGTTATCAGCTTTAGGAATAAGGGGGACGGCTTTGGCGTGGTTTGAAGATTATCTAAATAACAGGGTTCAGGTGGTTAAATCGGGCGATCACTGCAGCAACCTCCATAAAACATCATATGGAGTACCACAAGGAAATATTTTGGGACCCACGCTCTTCCTCATATATGTCAATGAAATGTGTAACTCCAATTTAGAAAGCGGTAAAGTTTGCAGATGACACAGTGCTTCTTTTTCAAGATGATTCCTGGGAAAATGTTTTAAAAAGGCACAAAGTGGATTGAATTGAATAACATCATGGCTTGACAAAAATCTACTAACAGTAAATGCTTCAAAGACAAAATACATGTGTTTCTCCATCAGTAAAATAACAGTAATAAAGCAGCCCAAAAATCTACTGATTCACACATGTCAATCAAAAGATAAACCCTGTGATTGTACTAATCTGCAGACAACGGAAGATATACGATATCTAGGTGTGTATATAAACCAGCATCTAAACTGGAGAAAACATATTTTGAATCTCATAATCCGAATAAAAAAGCAAGTTTATTTTTTCAAAGAAATTAGAGATGTACTCGACGCACCGACAAGAAGAATGTACTGTGTCACTCACTCATTAATTATGCAACTGTCAGTTGGGGTGGTGCAGCTTGTACTATATTAGATTAATTAAGCAAAGTCCAGAAAATGGTATTGAGAGTTCTTCATAAAAAGCCATTTCGTTTTCCTTCAGAAGAACTTTTCAGAGAATGTCATGTCCTGGACATCAATCAAACATATTTACTCAACACTTTAAAATATTTTTTCCGACATAAACAAGATCACCAACAAATAACTCACTCACACTCAACAAGGGCACAGGTGAACTGCGACGATCTTGCACCAAAATTCACAAAAACATTTTCACAAAGATTTCACCTCTTCCAAGCACCAAAAACATTCAATACTCTTAACACTAAACTTAAAACATGTAGCCATAGTCTCGCGTATTTTTCTTCTAAAGTGAAACTCTGGCTGCATGAAAAGGGAAGGAAGCATGCCCAAAACCTATTAAAAGCCATGATATAAACTAAATTTAAAATATACTATTCCTACAAGAACATTTACTGTCACTTACTGTCTTACTGTTACTGTCATCTTTTTAAATACTTTTAATTGTTTTATTTTATTTTATTAATATCCTATTCAGATCATTTTTTTCCTTTGTCTATAATAGAATTAATTAACACCATTATTAAATTGTAAATATTTAATTATTACTATTACTTAATTTTAATTGGCTATAAGATTGATTCACAAATGTTATATAAATAATAAATATTCTTGAACATTATACTACTGGAAGAGCACTGTCTGCTATAATACAGTAAATTACTAGTGTAGCAGGCAGGGCGTCAAATCAATTTAGTATTTACTTGCTGCCAAGGCACTCAGCAACAATGAAAAAAAGCTTAATTTAATTTTGTAAACACTGTAAACATTTGTAACATTGAACATTGAATAAACATTTGAATTTGAATTGCCTTATGTATGATTGTTTTATCTGTGTCGTTTTATAATTGTGCGAGACATATAAGTATTTTTCTCTGTATTTTTTATGACCATGTACCTACCTATTTATGTCTTCTTGTTAGATGACCAATTAAAAATAAAATGCAAAAAAATACAACATAATATATCCGGACTTTATAGTGTTAATAGAGGCGCAAACAGATATCTCAAACGTTCGAGGCAAATTTGATACATTTAATTATACGATTCATGTAACAACAATAATTATTTTTAAAAGCAATGGTAACAATGTGGTCCTTGCGCATAGTAAAAACTTGAATGTCACAAATACTAAAATACATATTACGCATTAAGTCGACTGTTTAAAATTTAATTTTAAAATAAAAACTCAAGTATACTATAAACATTATTTATTGCTGCGTATCGCACGCGCAGGTCTCATTAATCTGAATGACAACTTTAGAAGATAATTTGAGTGTGACACGCAATCGGCGCACGGCTCATGTTACGCGGTCAAGCAATGATTGTTATTAATTATTAATATTTCTCGTGATTTTTCATGGGTGTAAGGCTAGTTTCATTACATACAAGTAAGTGTTTACGTACAAAACGCTTGAAAAAAACGGCCATACAAAAACATTACAATTACGTGTTTGAAATTGACCTGTAGAGTACTGCATAGTAACCGAGGATATTCTGCCTTCCTAATACAAATAAATAACTTGATGAATATTGATAAAATATTCACTACGAGTACTTATATACAAAAACTTCTTTCTAAATCGACTTCTTCAATGTAAAGTCTTAATATACAAATTTTTAATTATTTCAGATTTTCGCATATCATCGCTGTAAACATCTAAGTGATTAACAAATAAATTATATGGGAGAGAAATTTTAATTTCAATTTGAGGAGTACAGAAATTAAACCAGCAATATCCAATTGACGAAAATAGTTTGGTATGTTGAGAAATGATAATCTGACAATACTGTTTTAAAAAAAAAATAGAAATGCGAACACGGAATTCGTGTCGTAAAATAAGACAAAATAGCTCTAACCACCGACCACTGGATTACTAGGCGAGAGTCAATAACAACACCAAGAAGCTACTAATTGGTCTTGTTCTTGATAACTGATCTTGAAAAAATATTTGTGTGATCAAAAGCGCATCTATCTAAGCTCCGACTATAAATATGTATGCATATCGTTTTGTTTCTATATTAGAAATAATATAGTTTCTGGTGAAAAATGTTGTTACATATTTAATCAAATTGTCATGATAAAAACTTTTTTGATTTTGTAAAAATTGTTTATTTATTGAAATTTTAGTGTTCAAAACATATTTGCAAAAATAACTTTACATAATAAAACTAAATTTAGATACAGTATCTAAATTTAGTCAACTTATTACTTTCATGCATGATATCGCACCCAGGGTGCAAAACAAAAAAATTCGTTTTTGAGTTAAGAATATAATATTTATAGATCAACTTTGTGTGACTTTCTATTATTATTTAAAAATGAAAAGTGATTTTTGACATTTAAATTTGATATATAAATTTGTATTTATTAATTTGTATTAATTGAGTACATATCTCTTTTAACATTTTATTTTACCAGAACCCAAATCATTTTAGTTTTCTTGGTATTAAATTCTTTAATAATCTTCCCCTAACAATCAAGAAAATAACAGATCAGAGTAAATTTAAAATTATAACCAAAAACATGTATACAAACATCCACGAGACACATAATGTGATCATGAACTGTTTGAAAATGTCAGTTCACAACAAATTGCACCTTCCACCGCAATATTATCATCAAATTGAAAACAGTATTCTTCTTATAATATAATATTTCTTTGTATATATAATCATTATTTATTAATTTTTTTTAAAATTTTTTTTTTTTTTAAATTTTTAAATTTTTTTTATGCTTCAACAGGCCAGGAGGCCCAATTACAGAAGCGAAATACATGAATAAAATAAGCGAAATAAAAAAAATAAATAAATCAAAAAACACCCAGGCTAGAGTAAATCACATAGATTAAATTGTGACCTCACCGGGAATCGAACCCGGAACCCTCGGTTTGGGAAGCCAGCATCATACCCACTACGCTACGAGGGCTGCCTTTTATTATACATTCAATTCTATTTGGTAATGCTTAGATTAATGCATATTTATAACTTTACAACTGCCATACTCCTTTTCTATTATACACTCTGACTGTCATAGAGATATTAGAATATTTTTTTTCTTATTTTAAGTGTTAAATTATATTTATTATTAAATTATATAAATTATAAAAAAAATATATATATTAATTTACGTTAAAAAAACAGATAAATAAAAAAAAAACTTTATTTATAATTTAATTAAATAAGTATTTTTTTTTATAAGTATATGCACTCGTATATTTTATATATGACATGTCTCGAAATCAATCCATATCGATATAATAATGTTATGTTGGTTAATATATTGACCAGCAACAGAAATTAACATCAAAATTTAAAAAAGTTAATACCTATATGTTTATTAATTAGTAAAGAAAATATGTGTGCATTTATTTATTATTGAATTTTGCCGCACTGTGAGCTGTCACGAAGAGCCTGACATATTACTTCACGTTTATCCGGGAACCAAACCCAAATTAAATATTGTACTTCATACCTGCGAGAACTGCGATTATTTTAGGTAGATACCACACTACGCGATATTTTTGATACTATTAAACATTTTGGATTTGCAAGGGCATACTTCTCGTGTATGGCTTGAATTTATAATGCATAATTGAACAATTCGCAATTCTTAAAAAAATGAGTAACTTATTAAAGTGTTAAATTTTTTTAAAAAGGTTTTTACGAACCGTTTATTTTACTGAGAAGCAAATCAGCGTCATCAGGAGAGCGTCCTATCATGGCGGAGGTGATTATTTCTTTCGAGGTCGTAAATTATATGCATTTTGTTGTGTTTGTTTACGTGTTATGAGTGTTCACTTCTTCTACGATAGAGGTCGCCAGTGTACAGCGAAACATAGAGATTTGCTTCTCAGTAAAATATACGGTTCGTATAAGATATCCGTTTTATTTAACTATATTATAAATATGTCCAAAGACCATAACAATAACCCTAAGGCCGGCCGCATTTTGGATACGAATTATTACGTACGTATTCGTACGACTTGGAGCGCGCACATTGATTGCGTCTTGCGTTGTCACGATCAGTTACTTTGACATTTCTCCAATGACGTTTGTGCCAAATGAATAATCTGTATCTTCTGGAAATCTCTATTATGGCAGACTTAAATAATGACAAATTTCATGACTATCTATCTAATAGATTCACAAATGCTGGGGAGAATCGAAATGCAACGAAAGCTCATAACATCGGAGAAATATTTAAAAGTTTTTTTGTTCGAAGTATATAATTATACCTCACCTTCATTAAACCAAATTATTTAACTTACAGGTGTTTTTTAGTTCTTTAGAAATCTTTATCCTATCTAGAAATAATAGAGAATCCTCCGCCATGATCTGCGCTGATGGTCACGTAGTTGAATCACTTTGGTCCCACAAACATTTGTGGTCATGTGTCAAATTGACAATATTTTCAATATCCGTCGTACGTAATCGCAAAAATTTCTGAACAAATCCGGATCGTGTCGGACGTTGTATCTATACATGCGTACACGCACTATTAAATCGTGTGCAGTGTGCGATGTTCAACTACTACTACTACTACTTCGAAGGTTAGGAATGTACTTGCGTATTCGTACGTATACGTACTACTCAATTTCGTACGAAATCGCATCCAGTGTGCGGCCGGCGTAACTCTTTAAAAATTAGTAACTCTATAACCACAAACAAACCATTTGATTTTCGCCAGTGGGGAAAGGAATGATATTGTGGCTGAATTTTTTTTAATTTTATGTGCAACATAATGGCGCGGTGGTCTATTTTATCGCGGGCCGTTCGCCGAGTTACGCCTATGCTTTGCAAGCGACAGAAGCGTATGCACCCTGGAAGCGACAGACGTATAGCTCCTCTGTTGGCAAAATTTCATCCGTATTATTGAGAATTTAACTTCGGCCAAGTGAAAACATCGCCGGGCAGGGCCGCAACAGGGGGGCTTTGCGCGTCCGCCCCGTTTGGCAAATTTGCATTTCGCCAAACAGGGCGGCATTTGCAAAGTAGATTCGGACAAATTATGTAGCGAGCGGCGTGCGCGTACATGTAATGATAGGGCGGATTTGGATCAATCGATACGCCGGAATTTACGCAAACTGCACCATCTGGAGCGTGATTTAATTAGTCAACGTGTTAAATAAACCTATCGCTAATTTTCAGTTATAACAGTTTCTTTGTGGTGCAATATGGTTAATTAAAAGTTACAATAATCTAAATATACCGTCACTAGACTGTAGAAACAGAAGGAATAACACGTAATCTCAGCACTCTGGACATTATTAAGTAAATTGAAAATTTCTGGAAGTGTCTAGAATACATATTGTAACGAGGCTAAAAAGAATCACGCAGCCATGTCAAATGACAATTGTTTGCAATGATCACAGATTTCAGAACGGTTTAGTATAATCTACGGCTTACGATAAACATCGAGAAACATCTACAAAAGCCTGGAAGCCACGAGGGGGTTCTCGTAAACACTGGAAACGTCTGAAGATTTCGATTTCGGCATTAGCCAATAGAAATATGGGCCGGGCCGCGCGACAGAAGTTGTTGTTTTTGGGCGCGCTTGACAGCGGCACGGAAGCGAACGTAGCCGTTGTCGCTGACCAAGCGAGCGGTAATTTGACAGAGAACAGTCTGGAAAAGTTCTTACGTAGCGAAATAAAGCAAAGCGAAATAATACGTTCTGAAATTTGATGGAATGTTCTAGTGAATAGTAAATAAAGTGTTAAAGCGATTATTAAGTGTCTATTTACGCGTGATAGATTTACGAAATAGTTTAATTTAAAGAATAGAGCTACATTTAATAGTGTTAAGTTCTTCGTACGTTTGTTTAATTTATTAATCAGTAATAAATGAATCCTTTTTTAAATTTCAGCGTTCTCATTAATTCCTCCTGCAGCCACGATACATGACCATGTATCTACTAATTACTAGATTCGCGAAATGTCTGGAAACCTCAAAAGTTTATAGTACAACGACGTCATCGAGATGAAGTTTTCATAGTGAGGTATTTATTAGCTAAACCACAGATAAAGTGAAACCAGAAGCGACTCAGTGTGGATACTAAAAAAACAGTGACAATAATTAAGAGAGTACCTAACAAGCAATGCGGTGATTCAGTACGATCACGTGTTCCAATGTTTCGAAGTGTTGCACAGGCGGGTGATTAATGCTGAATTATTTTGAATTAAAGAAAAGTGCTCCAATTAGATTTTTGTCCAGTGATTTTGGTGATATTTAAAAAAAAATTAATTTCAAGTATTTTATTAGTCTCCTACCGCCGTGAGTCCATGATAATATATAAGAAAATGTACCGAGGAATTGGAACCTTCAGTTTTATATAGGTACCTACTCTATGTAACGCGGCGATAAAGAATGCCGAGTTAAGTGTCATAGACGCCTTCCATTTCAGCTACCTTTTAAATTCGTCTCCAAAATTTTCTGTACCATCCTCTTTTCGTTCATCTGTTTCATATAGTAAAACCATCTCAGTGATTGTTTTTTTAATTATTTTTTTATTAGAGACACTAACAGGATAATAGCTACATGATACTCTGATAATAAACATTATAGTAAAGGTTATGCCCATTATCCCAATTACAAGTGTCTTCGGCACGCTCTAGCAGCATGTATATTTGCACTTTTATGTGTGTTGTATATATAGTGTTTGAATGTAGTGCGATTAAATAATTGATTTAATGGATCTATAGTTTCAGGTCATCGTTTAGAAAATGGATTTTGTGTATGAGTGAGTTTTTGAACGAAGATAAGGTATCTGCAAGAATCAGCATCAATATTAGAGTCAGCACAATACAAGTTATATGTGCGACACAACCTTGTGATGGGAGAAAATTAACCGATATTATTAGTGTGCTGGCTTATTCTAAAGAACTCCGGGTTTCTTAAACGGGGTTTAACATGCAAATTTATATCAGATAAAGAGAATCAACAGCTCCACTGAGAATCTTGTGTAGCACAACGAGATCGGATATTTTCCGCCGGGACTCAAGTTTGTGCATCTTGAAAAAGGCAAGTCGATCTTCGTAGCTGTGAAGGTTGTTGTGTTGACCAGCTTTGTATGACAAAATACGTAGAAACTTTTTCTGCCCTCTCTCGGTTCTCGTAACATGGGTTGTTGCCTTATTCTCTCTTTTACGCTACAATTAGCATGACATAAACCTCTAATTCATTAATTCTCCACTCTATCGTACAAAAATTTTCCGCACCCACGCCTAAGCCTGCCGCATTACGAGTACTTTTATTCTTTTTTTGCTAATTACAGGCTTCACTTCCACATACATACATACATACTTTCTTCTAGCTGGCCATAACTGCTTTCAAAGTACCATTAAATTTATTTTATTGATGGATTTGGCGTTTACTTTATAGAGTTTATTCATGACGACAGATTATTATAAATTTTATTAACGTTGTTACCTCAACTGAGTTAAATTATGTGCAACGAGATATGTCTTTTGTCACAATACTATCGAAGAATCGAGAATGGCCTATAACAATTTTGGGTGATCAATAGCATTCAGGAAACGTCTAGAAATGCCTGGTTCACCCGAAAAGCAACGAGAACTTTCTAGAAAGTACGAAAATATCAGCAATTTTGTGTATAAAGACGACGCATTAGATTTTGTATTGACAGTTCGTTCGGTGCGAAATCGGTCGCAAAGTACGCGCAAGACGAGGCCCAGTGTGGTCAGTCCCGGGGGAATCGAAGCGATAAATAAAGTGAATAATCGAGCGATGTACCTAATTGGCGAAATAATAAATCAGAGCGATTAATACGAGCGAGAACTGGATAGAATGTTAAGTACGTGTTGTTACCCAGCGATAATAAAGTATTCATTTACGAGTGATGTACTGTGAAAAAGTGTAATTTAAAGAATAGCGTTAAGTTTAATTCGTTTTAAGTGACTTTGTACATTGAATAGTTAATTAATCATTAATTAATAAATCGTTAATTTATTTCCAGTGCTTTCATTCATTACTCCCAAGCCACGACACGAGAAAATATTTTATATTTTCAATTATGTTTGTTACTTCCCCTGTCAATGAGAAATTCTGATAATCTCAAAACATAAGTAGTGAAATTATAAAATATAGTAAACTCAGTAGAAATAACGAGGTTAATATATAATTTATTATAACCAAATTACTTTGTTTCAGTCACTCTCTTCATATCACCTCAGCCTTGCCGCTCATAGTAAAAATATTTCACAAATACACAAAATCATTATTGTGAATATTATTTTAACGTTGCCTAACGAAATACTTATCATAAATTACAAATAATTGTCTTATTTGGTTTGCAAATTTAAAAAATTTATCGGGCACTGTGAATGAGTATTTTGAATGCATTCAGTTATTTGGCTTACGCAAATGCCAGACCGGATTCCCAAAATCCGACATCACTCACAGCGGCAGTGTAAGCCGTAATGATTGATGTCTCTGCTTACTTCGCTGTCTGACTCGTGGTAGCTACCTATACACGCCCGTCGTTACTGGCGGAGCAAGCGAAAAAAGCGGATTGGCTACCCGTAAAAATACTGGATTCAATATGAAGATTGTTGTTTTACGTCTCGGCTTGCCATACCGGATTACTTGCCTGTCAAAGTACTAAGCTGCACCTTTTTTTGAAATGATATTACTAACGAAAGATTGATTGTCAAGTACAGAATAATATAACATAATTAAATATCAATGAAACGTCAAGAAACTCCTGGTTCAATCGAGAAACTTCTAGAAAGTGCGAAAATATCAGCATTTTCGGTTGTAAATATAGCACCGGCCGCGGCGCAGTACAGTTCGTTCGGTGCGAAATCAGCTTCGAAGTACGCGCAAGTGTGGCCAGACGTTTATTTTTACATTTTTGACAATCATAATATTTATTTATTTTATTTTTATTTATTTATTTTTTAACATAACATTACATTATTAAATTACATTACAAATATAATTATACAATAATAATGTATCATACAATCATATAATAAAATACGTAACTACCCAACTAGGCTGGCCTATTTTAGGGCAAGTTATATATTTCATTTTAAAACACAATATTCGACAATAGGTACTCATTAGTATATATAATTAATTAATAATTTAGAGTTCAAGTAAATTGGTACATTATAAAAATTTAAATTAGATTAATACAATACAAACATTTTAATTAAATTAATATAATAGAAAGTTAAATTAGATAAATACATTAGTCTAACAGTAGTTTTCCAAATAAGATAAAATATTTATAAATATTTAAAACGAAGAAGAAGAGAAAAAAAATAATGATAATACTCATTTAACAGTTTTATTTTATAATTTCCATTAATTTCTTTTCAGTGTTTTCTCTACCCATATTGAAAAGAATATTAAATAGGTTTACTCTGAATTTTTTTTGTATTATTCCTGGTTTGAATATTTTTACTAATTAGGTTATATATTCTAAAAGCTTGGAAACTGAATAGTCTTTGGCCAAAAGTTGTTTTCATTTAAGGGACCGTTTTATTATATTTTGCTCTAGTTAGATGCGGTCTTTCAGGCATAATTTGCAGATTGTTTATATTTTTATGGAATGTTGTTAGATGTTGCTGTATTTACCTGATGCAAGTGAATAATCGATGCACTCCCCCAACTTTCAATACCATAACTTAAGATGGATTGACAAAAGGCAGCTTTTCTATATTTAATATAATATAAGTTTCTTATATTTAATATGAAACTACTAACTTACTAATCGCGACTTTTAATAACTCTTCTCTCCTGACATACATCTCGCTCCATGCACATTCATATATCTTCGCAAATCGATTGCTAAAGCTCCTTACAGTACTATATTCCGGTAGGTGTCTGGTTAAAAGGCAATGGTCAGGCAAAGTGAGCAAATTCCACAATTTTTTCTCATATATTCTTTTCATTCATTTTCAATATGGATATCTTGTTAAAATGACACAAACTAAATTGTTTAATCAATTAGTAAATAACCAAACATATAATATTTTAAAAATATAGATATAAAAAATTGCTCCACTTTGTGGTCCTTTTATGATTGAATGGCCTTGTGAAATATGTTTTTTTTTCAATAATATTACAAAGTAAACAATTTTCCTGAATATATTTAAATAGTTGCAAAATCTGTGGGTTTTTAAAAAAACTGTTTTAATTTTTTTTTTGTGTATTTTTGTCAACCCTTTTTACAAAGTTGTAAACCTTTTTTGAATGAGTTAAATTAATACCCATTATAATTTAAAATTAACACAAAAAAACTTAAATTTATTCCAAATTTCAGATTTCAGCATTTTAATCAAGAACTGTGTCATAAATACAATGCATCTTGATTATGTCTAAAATCAGGAATATCGACAAAGATTTAGATTTTTTTGCTTTTATTTTACACACAAAAATAAAATATTTTTTTAAAAAAGCGTTTTTTAAAACATCAATAGTAAGTAAACAAACCGACAGATTTTGAAATAATTTTAATAAGTTTAGGATTATCGTTGTTTTTGTAATATTATAGAAAAAAAAGACATCTCACGAGGCCATTCAGTCATAAAATGCCCAAAGCAATTTTCTTAATTTTTAAAACCTCGTAGGTTTGGTAATTTATTAATTGATTAAATAATTTATTTTGTATTATTTTAACCAGTGATCCTTTTTTAAATTTTATTGATTATGCTTACATCAGCTTTATTATAAGGAAATGAGACGTGGCAGCAGCCCCCTGGAATATTGGGGGCCAGGGGTGAGACAGGGTGGCTTGGAAGGATAGTCAAATGATCAAATATAGTTAACTTGATCCCCAAATTTCGCCTCTCTCATCAACTAAATAATCGGCAGAAACATGATATCAGGCTTGATAAAGATTCTTTGATGTTGATTCAATAATTGCGGCTGCCTAAAGTCAATTTATGATTTTAACCAAGTTAGGAATAATTTCTTGCATGGCTTTTACATACATTAGAAAGTGCAATTTCATCAATGTTCTCTATTGTTTCCTATTATTTAAGTTAACATAATAACATAGTAAATACATAATGATAGAACAATATCGGCTAGCTTCATTTGTAAGTTATTGATTTCGCACCTATTGAGCAATAAAATTTATTCACTAATTAGTAAATTATTAACCAAATCTTATAAAATAAAACTGAAAACTTAGTAAAAAATTCAGGCGACCAAATGCTTCAAAATAAAATACTTAAAATAAATGAAAGACTGCAAGCATTAATGCTTTTAGTGATAATATTAATAAATTTGAGTATTTAAGAAGGTTGGAAAAAAATTTAGAAACTCATACTGTCATTTTGTTGAACCTTGAAACTTTTATTTTAATTTTATATGTGTATTTTTTAAATATTTCATAAATTATTTGATTATTTCATACGCTTAACAATTTAAATGTTTATTATTTTTTGCTTTATAATTATACACCAAACACAAATATTCTCTTTGCTCGTTCTCTTACACTTATGTTTTTTTATGTTTACGTTTATGTTTTTTTCATCTAAATATTATTATACTTATAAAATTTTTTCTCTCCACAATTTTAATCCCATGATTATAATTCAAGTTTCTCTTTCAAAGTGGACGCAAAATGTTAAGAAATTGTTTTACCCTTCCAATTCATGTATTATAATTAAGACCATAAAATGTTTTAAATTTTAAATTAGTTTGTTAAAGTGTCAAAGTGGATAGAACTGACGTATTTGAAGTGTCGTACTTGAACATCAAGTTTGAATAAATACATAGTCGCTGTAGGTAAATATAATTAATCCTGTGTGACGTTTTAGTACATTCTGAAATAAACTAGATTTATAATTTTTTTTAATAATTACTAGGCAGACTTTCCAGAGGAACGGCAACGTTTTTTTTAGTATATCTCCATTATTTATATGAAAAATTGACAAATTGATTCATTCATCTCAGAATGTACTAAAAGGCACATAGGATTTATTATATATACAGCGACGACATACTAATTAAAAACAGAATTTGCATAAGAGAAAAATATTGAAGAAGAAGTGAAAAAGAACATCAACTTTTGTGGGGGTTAGTTTAGAGAAAGGCACTAGGAGGGAGTACGTGAAATAGTAAGAAAGCATACCATAAATTAGGCTACTCGATAAATCTAATTGTGTAATTTGCAAATGGTTCTTATTACTTGAGGAGAAGTTCACAGATGGGATGACATCCGTCAATCATGAAGAGGAAGAGAGTCTAGGCCGGCTGAAGAGGAAGGTGTGGTGTTGAGTGGTGTGCTGGCTGAGGGAAGCACCCGCCTGGCCTCTGGAGCTCAGGGAGTCGGGCGGGCCGTGGCCCAGCTGGAAGATTCCAATCGAAGCTTTATTGCCGACATTGCCTCTATGCAAGGGGATCACCTCGCGAGGATAGACAGCGCCGCGCAACTGGACACCCAGATCGAGGAGTCAGTGTTGCAGCTGGGAGTTTTCTGGAAAGAAGCGTGGGATGGTACCTCGGCAGTGGCTGATGATATAAAGAGGGACATGCAAGAGAAACAGAAAGAAGTCATTTCCAGTCAACACCTGTGTCACTGAATTCCTGAAGCGTTGCCAATCAGAAGCGCCGCTGACCCTAGCGCCAGTGGAAGCCACAATTGATAGCCTTACGCTCCAAATCAAAACAATAGTTATTTAAAAAAAAATGATTTCCGGAAAATTATTAAGACGTGTGTACTTCGGATTCGTTTTCTATTCGGACGGACCGACAGACAGATGGACGGACGGACAGACAATGAACTTATTATGTTTGATTCAGTCTTGATGGAGGTTTAAGCCTGAGTATTTCGTTATGTAATCAAATAAGTAGTATTAATTTTTTTTATTCTTTTAATATATTTTAATAAATTTTATTTTAATAACTATTATGCCGCACTAAAAATTGTTCGCTTCATGTGGAAATTGAAAAATAATTTCTGCGCTGAAAAAAAACTGCTTGGGCGATATCGCGTGGGCGGACGAAAGGAAATGACGGAATGGTTAATCAGAGCTTTTAAACAATTCGGAATCTAAAAAGGGAAAATAAAAAAGGTGACAAATCACACGATATAAATCATTCGGAGAAACGTTCATTCGCATGCGAGTTGATGTACTCGTACGTCACGCCTTTTTCATAATACCCGGTCATATCAGTTTCAAATCTGACGTACGATCTTCGTAGTAGTTTCTGTTGAAAGACTGATATAAATATAAATTGAATTAAATACATAGAATTAAAATAAAGATAATTTGATGAATAGTGACTCACAAAAAAAATTAATCCAAGCGGCAAAATGATAAACCATAAAAATTTCAAAGAAACGTAAAAAATTCGCCAAATTTACGGTTGAAATGTTGGCTAGAATATCGGCATAGACAAAAAGAAAGAACAAAGCAAAAAACGGAACATCCGAGCAAGTAGATTTATGTTCTTCTTTGCCCTCCTTGAAAGCCTTTATTTTCCTTCGGCATCCCCCTGTCGACCCGTCTATGCGTGACCAAAACGTTCTTTCACTGGAATATTTTTATTTAAACGTCCTCCCCCCTCCCTTCTGGAGTATTTTGTACATGTATCACGTGTCTGCTGGTGTTGCTAGCTTCGGAAATAATGTTTTCCACTACGTGCGACGATATTTTTTCGGAAAAAGCTGCGCGCTGATGTCAACACTAAAATAAACAACGGTCAAAAACGTATTACGTGTTTTAGTAAATTTAATTGTTACACTGATTATACTTTTAACCGTAATTTTCTCATAACTTAACGCTTAAATGTAATTGATGTTGATTGATAACTACAGGTATTTTATTTAAAATAAGATAAGAGACATAAAACAAACAATATCTACACAACCGCACCCAAACTAATTCGTACAATTTATCTTACCTTCTACTCCCGTCCCATATTCCTCTCCACCCTCTCCACACGCTGTTAAAATAATTTAAAAAATATATTTTACAACATCACACTTGTTTTAATAAATTACTTTATTCTAATATACTATGTTCTTATAAATAAAACTATGTTCTAACAAATTACTATATTCAGTGGAAAATTAGTAATTGGCATAATTTAAAATTTAATATGTTAATTTTCCCGAAAATAAATAAACTAACCAAGTCTGCTATATTTACTAGCTACGTACTACCTCTCTATGTAATTACTTAATGTTTTTTGTCTGTACTTAGGTAAGTTTATTTTATACTGTCCTGAAGAAGGTTGGGTCCAACCAAAACTAGATTCCTTTGTGTTTATGTACCTACTAATAAAGTGATATCGAAAAAAAAAATTAATGATAATATCACGTCACAAATTGTTTTCGTTCTTTGAAAAATTGAATATACGATATACGTACACAGAATTATTAAACCTAAAAAAAGTGTGCGTAAAATTGCAATGAAAAACATAAGGCATTTCAGACTAAGTAGCGGTTGTTCGTTGTTCAGTTGTCAACTTCCTGACAGATAATTTCGATCCGTCAGTTGATTGCCAGACTAGCCAACTTCTATAAAGAAATGTATTCAAAATGCAAGATTTGTGAATTTTTCTTGTTAATTATTTGTATAAGTTTTGTATTTGCATATTTTTGGAAGCCAGAATCAAAACGATTTTGAATGACCGTGATAGTCGATATGAAATGGACATTCATGATATTGCGAACGATATCATATTAAAAAAACATATTTCGATAATTATGTACAGTTCATTTCGTTAAGTTTGCATATATATATATATATTTAGTAGTAAGTGAATGAACAAATTATGAAAGATTTTTTTTTTTGAGAACACAATTCAGTTTCGAATATATAAAACTATGAAGTTTAATCTGAATACATAATAAATGGAAAAAAAATTCAATTCAAAAGATGTATATATTTATTCAGGCTATTCGGCAGTCGACTTTTCACGATACAGATCTATTGTTCGTCGGTGAACAGGTACTGGCCACATTCCACCACCAGCTTGGCCTACAAAGCGTAAACCTACTTGTATTGCAAGACTTTATTCGCTTATTAATAAGTTAAAAAATGTTGAAATAATGTACTTGTCTTGCAATTTAAAAAATATAACTTAAAAAATGTTGAAATAATGTGCTTGTCTCGCAAATCACTAACAGATCAAGTTACTTGCAAACTATGATTTTACTGTAAAAAAAATTGGCTTTAATTTCATAATATTCTACCAAAGTTGTCACATGGATATGAAATAAAATCTACAGCGTAACTGTAGTAAAGTCTGAAAAATGAATGCCCCATATTACTGAAAAGGTCAAACATTAATTTGAATAATGTAATAGACCTTCCCTTATGAATTCAGCACCGAAATAATTTCATAACGATTAACGAAGGTTTATTAGGGGATGCTGCGTAAATTCAATTAGTGGTCAAAATGGCGCACGCAACCTTCTTTGGGTCAAAGTTTGAGATTTAAATTCGCCATATTCGGACACGGCCAAATGAGGTTAGCCGAAACGGCTACGCCGCAGGGCAAAACTACACAACTTTGTGAGTTCCGCCATGTAACTAAAGTCAAATTAATAAAACAGTACCTATATACAATAAGTACATATATTTAGTATAATATACAGGCTGAGAAAATTAAATATGGTATTTTTGTAACTGTATTTATCTCTCTGTTTTATTTTTTAACAAGAAGATCTTGCGTCAGATTTCGGTCTCAAACTAGGTAACAAACTTTCAATATCAAAATTTTACTTTGAGAGTATCACTCTTGCACTTTTATACATATTCACACTAAAAATAGTTAACCTGCAGAACTTAAAAATAATACTTATTAAAATTTAATTTATTTTAAATTTCACTTATAATAATATTTATTAAAATTTAATTCATTTTAAATTTCATTAATAATAATAATTAATATTTAATTAATTTTAAATTTCGTTACAAAGTAAATATGGAGTTCTACAAATTAAACACAAAAACTATAAATAAATAAGCATAATTAGTTTACGTGCACCTTCTAGAAACGCAAGAGCGCCTAAACTATTTTATTGTATCGATAATATTACAAATCTTGAATTTAACTCGCCAGTCTGCAGACATATAGTAGTGGAGAAATTTTTAATATACGTCTGCTATTATATAAATTAAATGTTATTAATGCTGTTGCATATGACTCATTATGATCTGGTGGTCGGTAGTTTGATCCCCATTCCAGTACACCAGCAAGTTAGTGCTATTTTTATAGCACAAGCGTTTGGATTATTTTGAAAATAATGAGAATATTAATGCGACACGTAATCCGTGTTCGTATCTCTATTTAAAATAAAAACTCTGTTTTTGTAATCTATTTAAAAGTTTGTACTTCTTCTTTTATCTTTTGGTCCAAGGTATTTGTATTGAAACGAATAAATTTTTCGTAATTGATATTAGTTACTGTAATGATAGTCCAACGTTTTACAAAAAATAAGTTAAAAATATTGAGAAAAAATGCAAACTTTGATGTTGCATATCTCCATAACTATTGATATTAGGTCATGATAGCTTGAACATTTTCGACTCATAATCAAGGCAGGAGTATAGTCCTGCGATGTTATTAATGTTTTACAAATAACCCTGTATACCGCTAGTATTGCTAGGAGTAAAAAATATATTTTTGCAATATTTAACTTACTACTTCCCAAATACACAATCTAAATGATATAGACAGTAGACGTTCTATCACAAAAATAAATCAAATTGCATTATATGATTACAAAAATAATGTAAAAACAAATTGAGAAATTAAACAATTACTCAATTGCGAGCTAGTATAAATCTTCTTTGCAAACAGAGTTCTTTTGTGTAATGAAAAATTAAAAAACATTTATGAAACAGCCTGTACATAGAGCCAGTTGATGTCAGGGGTGTAGTGAGATTGCGAACAAAGGTAGTAGATTTGATCGGACAGGTGCTAATATTATGTTTGTCAACTTTGTTTATGTTTCGTACAAATTTGTTACGTATCTCAGGACTGTCCGCATACACGTGGCTCAATATGGTGATCAGACTATTATGTTGAAGGCAGGTATGACGGTCGGTAATAAAATATTAGTATAATGAAAGATCAGTAAATACAGTTGAATATTCTTTCTTTTGCCCTTAAAAGAAATAACATTCCAAATAATTTATATTGAACAAGTCGCACACCTGTGAAAAATCACGGGAAGTACTAATACCAATAATAATAATTTCATTGTCTGTCCGTACCTTCTGTACCTAATAAAAGTCCTGTTTCTTTAATAAAAACTTTTTATTTTGTTGTATATTTTTTTATAAATAAATAAATAATTGGCATGTAAAAGTACCGTAATTTTTGACGGGTTACAGCTAGTAATTTATAAAGACCCTTGCGTGACCGCACACGAGCACCGCGTGCTGATTGCCTGTCATGCTCTATCTAAAGTTTTAAATACAAGTTACAAATTTACGGACCGGCAGATAGAATATTTATTAAGTAGTGAGCGCCAAACCCATCAGTAATATTTTCATGAGATATTAGATTCGAAAGGAGTTACACGCTATAGAAATTCCTCGAACGGTCCACCGGATTCTGTACGCATCTAGAAAGCAACATGACCTATACAAAGAGATCGACCGGCTTCTGCGCACTTAGTGTGTCAGAGTTGATAGTGGGCTATCACTATAGAAAGCAAAATCTTGCGTCATGTGTTGCGCGTGTATGATTCCAGAGATAGTAAATCTAGAAAGTATCTACCAACAAGCGAGAAGTTGTTAGTGCGAACCTGAACGATTTATGTAACGTGCATCAGTGTATTTATGACAAGTTATTCAGGAGTGATAAAAAGTGTAGTAATGATTCTAGAACGAATTTAGTGAATTAGTTTGTGAAATATTCTAGAAACTTCGAGAGTAAATTTAGGAACAGTGTTCCGAACATAAATCCTTTATTAATTTTAAGTAGTTCTTTTGCCTTCTACAGACAATATATCCAAGTCATATGTTGGTTAAAATAATATTATGTTCAAGATTTGTTTTGAAAATCCAATCAAACTCCTAAATAAAGATCTAGCCCAAGTGAAAGATTGCCGACAAGATGAATAAATTTGGTGTAGACTGATTAACGAAGCTACTAGAAATGCCGTAAATTGGGACAGATGGCACCACATAATTGTACCTAAAAGTCACTGCGGCAATGAATACTCTGTAACGAAAATTACAAAAAGGACAAAATCTAACAATTGTGTTGTATAGACATACATAAGAAAATATTGTTAAAAATATATACTCGGATAAAAGGAGTTCAAAAATTGCAAATATTGATTTTCAGGCATATTCTATATATATTCTATGTATATACAGTTTGTACCAGAACTAGCAGCAGAAACTTATCCGGTAGATTCCTGCCTATGTTATTATTGAGTCTAAAATGTTCAAGCTATGTTCTATGTTGTTAAAATGTTCTATATTCTAATATCAACAGTTAATGCAATATGAAAGTTTACATTTTTTTACAATATTTCTGACTTATTTTTTGCAAAAAGTTGAACTATCATCACAGTAACTTATATCGATTATGAAAAATTCATTTTCTTGAATACAACTTAAATAAAATGATAAAAACCTTGTAATTTTTTTTTTCTAGCCCTGAAAATTTCCAAATGTTTCCATGTGGTTTTTATCATTTTATTCAACTTGTATTGAAACGAATGACTTTTTCGTAAGCGATATAAGTTACTTTAATGATAGTCAAACGTTTTACAAAAACTAAGTCAGAAATATTGAAAAAAATGCAAAATTTGATGACGCATATCTCGATAACTATTGATATTAGGTCATGATAGCTTGAATATTTTCGACTCATTATCGAGGCAGTAATATAGTTATGAGAAATTATTAATGTTTTACAAATAACCCTGTATACATTGAAAAGAATATTGCTCGATACTCCACTTTAAAAATCAATAGAGGTATCATTACCAGCTGAGAAATCTACATATACCATTTCATGAGAAGGACTATTGATTTATCTAGCAGTCTCTTCAAATATATGAAAGGTTTTCAAATTTGGAAAATAAATAAAACTTTTAAAAATAAGATAATATGTGGATGTCCTTACGATGTAATTAGTGAACGATGCATTGTGTAAAGTTATCACTTTAGCCAGCTCATACAGATCATAAGCCCTGGGCCATCCTATAAAAGGCTTTAATATACGTTTTTTTTACATAAATGACTTCATTTCTGTGAGGTTTTTACGATTAATTTCAAGTATAGGGGCGTTATTATTTTGCCTAGTTTATGGATTAATTTGCCAAATTCTCCCCAAAACGCAGTTCAGCACCCGGAATTATTAATGCGACTGCTGCGAAATAATCATACTAAAAGCCCATTAAAACCAGAAAGATGCCCTTCCGACTATCAAAATAATGCTCTTATTACTACAGCAGGATTCCTCGCAGCATTTTGCGAGTGGGACGGTAAATGCTGAATAGCGCAGTAGTGGGAATTAAAACTTTTGACTGCAGCATTGTGAGACCGTGCAGTCGGCAGACATTTAGCCGGATAAATCCCGGCTGTGTAAACGGTGCGCTGCGAGGAATTCCGCCAGAGAACGGAACACAAATATTGTAAACCCGGCTTAAACTACCTCCTTGTTTACAGAGATGATAAAATTATATACAAACGAACGTAGGTTGCGAATTTGCCTAATACGCTACGAATTTATATAAACAGGATACGTACTATCCTTCCAAAGCTATGCTTGTATCTTTTATCTATTTTAATATTCATATAGACTGCATTCAAAGACGTTTTTTGTACTTTTGTGATATTTTTGCTGGCTGTGTAATATTATTCATGGTAATACTATCAAAGGATCGAGATACAACACTTGAGAAACGCCTAGAACAACCGAAAAGCGACGAAGATCTTCTCGCCAATACTAGAATCGAGAAAGTACGAAAATATCAACATTTGGGTATAAATACGGAACTACGCCATGGCGCGAGTTGTTGTCGTGTTTGACAGTTCGTTCAGCGCGAAGTCAGCCGCGAGGCGATGGCCAGTGTGACAGTTGTGAGGTAATCGAAGCAAATAATCGAGCGAATTACCTACATAAGTAACGAAATAAACCATTAATGCGTGCTAGATTGGATGAAATGTTCTAGTCCCTAGAATATTTTTATTAAGACTAAATACAGAAATAAATTGGATGTACCGAATTCACGGCGATTAAAAGAGACTAAAATTGAAGTCTACGCTAATGCTGTTGTGACAAAAAATTCATCCTTCCTATAAAAATATCACATATTAACATTTTTCGTAATAAAACATTTCGATTATATTCTGAGGTTTTTCTTTTTTCTTAATTCAACAGTCTTTCGTATGGTTACAATATGAATTGGGAAAATGTGAGGCAGGAGGTGGGATACGAAAATTTTTTTTTGGTGGGTCCCGGTCCTGTTAACTTTGGGAACAACTGTTCTAGTGAATATTAAATACGTGTTACCCAGCGATAACAGTGTTCATAAATGTGTGATATATTGCAATATAGTGAAGATTAAAGAATAGCGTTTTGTTTAATTCGTGTTAAGTGACTGGTCCATTGAATAATTAATTAGTCATTAATTCATATATCGCTAATTAATTTCCAATGTTTTAAGTCATTCTCCCGCAGCCACGACACGTGACAATACTATTTAATGTTCCTTGTCGGCAATCAAGGACACAAAATACATTCTTCTCTCAATTTAAATAACAATACGGCTGGCTGATTTTAACTCAGTATCGGTTACAGTTCTTAATAAACTTTGTAGTTTGTTTATCTGTACCATGATTTACTTTACTCTCTATCCTAATATTTGTGGTGTTTGCATTTAATTAATAAAATGGTCTTAACTCATTATTTTCTTATTGTAATATTTCATATTATATGTAAATCATTGTTTCTGATCCATTACTGAATTATATTTTGTCAGGTGATTCTAAATAATTCTTCGAGTGACATTGATGTATTAAAAGTATTTGTAGTATATCTACAAATAAATTCCGTTTTTCAGATTAGACAATTTTACTTCTCACCTTGAATATGAAAAATAAAGGCAGATGAATTGTGTTGTTTGATATCTGCTTGACGCTTTAGACAAAATTAACTTGCTGAATAAGAATAGCCGCTATTGCAAATAACTTCCACAAAAAAATAATACAACGGATGAACCAAAAATACTGCTTCAAGAATGATATTGTATATCTATCAATGAAATAAAATAATCGTAATCTTTATCATAGCAAACAAATATTGTGTAATAATAACAAAAATAAATAAAATAAGTCTGTCTGAAATTCCTTTCAAAAAAATAAAATCAAGAGACTGTAAATTGATAAGATGTAAAAAATCGCCCGCCAACAAAAATCCACAATGGAAGAAAAGAATTTCGGAACAAGGTAAAAAATCTCTAATAATATTCATTCAATAAAACTTCTCAATTCAATTCAACATAATTCGACACATTCAATAAAAATTATTTAACAGCATTCATTCAAAAACTAAATTCAATAACAGTTTTAGAGATACCAAAGCTGCATGGAAAATTTTTAAAAATTAGAAAATTAGACACGTTTCTTAGAGTTCAATATTTTTTGTCCAAAACTGGACGATTGTTTCGGCAGATTATGCCATTATCAACTGATACACATATAATATTTAAGTAAGTTTATATACAAAAATTATTAGTAAAATTATGGGAAATTACAATCAATACAGGTAATGGTTTTACAATTATACTATTTGACAAGGTAATTAAATGGTAACTCTAAAATACCTACATAATATTGGAAATAACAAGGATAATTGAATAAATACAAACTTTCCATTATTTTTTTGTTAAAATAACGATCGTCATGTTTTGGATAAAAATACTGATTTCTAAAAATTATGAAGATTTTTTAAATTTTGAAAATTAAAATTGACTTCTATACAATAAATAACGTCTGTTCCATATAAAAGCCCCCCATGCCTACTTTCCGATATAAAAAAATAACTTCGTCTCTATGATATATCTATAATATATCTTGATTGATGATGTTCCCCTGGGGATAAAACCCAGTATTGTATTCTTGAAAAATTTGAACATATTCAAAATATTCTGAAAATGTTTTCTCTTTATCTATAATAAAACAATTTTGATTCTTGAGGGCTTATATGCATTCAAACAAGAGCTTTTGTTTAGTGGTATCTTAGACTTTCTTATATCATTTGTACATATTATGGATCAATTTTTTTATTCATTATTCGTTTCTATTACACGCGCCTTGAGGGTTAAAATATGTATATAATAATGGTACTACCAATGATTTAAAAAAAAATGATTACAAGTAAGAACTGTTGAATTCCCTTTTTTAATCAGTTAAATCCTTCCTTCCTCTCATTCCTTTTCCTGAACCACTTCCTGCCTTTTATTTTTTTTACTCAACCTATTTTACATCGCTCAGCAATTTAAATATATAGAAACTTGTAAAATGATCCTTGTCCTGATTTTGATTCTCGTATGTAATGTGTAAATAGTTAGTTACCTATATCAAATATAAGAAAATAACTTTTTTATTAATTTTAATTTATTATGATATATCCAACTATGACGTTAACGCTTTAAGCATTTAAAAAAAAATATATGAAAATAATTAAAAAAAATAATCTTTTCTTTTGAATGCATGTACGTAACTTTTCTCTCCGAAATACTAAAAAAATTCTGCACATCATTGTATTATTTCTAAAGCTTATAAATATGCGAGCGTAAGTGTGTTCAGCGTATTCTCATATACAATAATACGCCTTTCAGGCTTTTCGGAGTGTTGTTTCAGTACTGGCGGAAGCTTTCAGAAAGCCTTACAACATAAAACGCTATGAAAAATAAACCAACGCACTCTCGAACAATACCAGAAGCTTTTTGACAACGTTAGAGAACACTCTTTTCTTTGCTCTGCTCCTCCCAGTGTTGACTGTGTACCAACAGCGCAAACAATGTGCAAATGTTTGTGGGCTCGTTCTGATTCTGATACCGAAATAGTTTTCATTTTATTAAATTTTTTAAAGTGATACCAACAGAGAGATGAGGATAAAAATAAATAATGCATTTGGTAAACGATATCCTGACAAACGCAGGGAAAATAACAAGTTCTTGTAAATTAAGATAAATTGTTCTTGTAAATTGAGATAAAATAATATTAGAAACGTGGGTAGAAATTTTATGCGATGGCCCAGGGCTTGCAACCTGTACGATCACTCTACAAAATGCAACGTTCACCAATTCCATCGTAAGAACGTATTATCAAATTTTGAAAGTTTTATATAATATTTATGTTCAAATCTGAGAATCTTTCGTTTATTCGAATGGACTATGATGCAAGAGATATCTGTAGTCTTTTTTCGTGAACATAAATAAATTTTTCATAAATAAATTTTCGCAGCTGGTAAAGGATACCTCTGTATTTTTTAATTGGAGTTATAAGCAATATACTTTTTAAAGTACACATGAAATTCTTACGAATTATTTAATGTCAGGCTAGAATACAACAATTATTTTCAATTTTTTTAACTTCTTTCATACACATATTTAATATTTAACAATATGATATATTTAACAATATGAAAACATAAACATGAAAACATATAATAATAATAACGTCACCACAAAGTTCAAGCCTTTATACAGAAGAAAAAACCTGTGGAAGGTGTAGATGGTGTTCGAAGTGGAAGTGTGTTGAGTGACAGTTTAGTATGTTCCGTGAGGTTTAGAGAGACAAAGTCATGTAGAATATCTGTATGTAAATAGAGATCAATTGGGAATAAGCGTAAAGCTGATCTAAGCATTACGAAAAGAGTTAAAAATGGTCATTTAGATGGTTTGAAGATGTTGAGCAAATATATTTTTTTATTTTTTTATCTTCAACTTGATATACCTATGTCATAGAAAAAGAAGCCACTCATCTCACTATGCCGAGATGAGCAAGCGGTTGACAATATAGTCATGAATGAATCAATTATTTGAGCATATAAATATAAAACGTGGATAGTAAAAATACAGGAGGGACGAATAGTAAAAAAAATGTGGTGTATTCAACAGGCCATCATAACGGGAGAATACGGTGGAGTTCCTTTAAAATGGAAGAGCGACAACTCTCTCGATCTCTCTATTCTGTTAACCGGCGTGCAGTTTGCACAGGTTTTTGTTAGAGTCGGTCGACACAAATTACTGTTGAATATACTGGAGAAACTCATAACCATCTACTTTTTATTTGATTTCCGATTACATTACAAATATATATGACGCAAGCATTGACGGCGCCAGAAAGAGATGTGCGGAAGACTTTGCGCAACTAGATTGACATACTGGCAGATGGTCCAGTAAGAGATTTAACAATCGTCGAGTTTGCATGCGAAGATGTGTGAATATGGATGAGAGTTGTGTGTCAGGACAGGCGAGTTTGGCCCTTTATCCTTTCTGCGTATCCTCGTGGAGAAACGACGTGATGTTACGTTAGTTAGTTAGTATGTGTATACGTATTTTTTGTATTTGTATATACTTACGTATTTATTTTGACAACTAATATGAGTGAACTAAGGTTTAAATATTTCATTTGATATAACGGCACTTAAAACAAAGAGCGAGACCGAGAGAAGAACGTGGTAAAGCACAAAATGAACACTATCTATGTAATGAGAAACAATTAGAAAAATCTAGATACGATGAACACGTCTTGATATTTTGATGTGAAAACAAACTCAAAGATTAGCTTGCCTTTTAGAGAAAGAGACTAATTGATATTCCAAACTTGCTAGAGAATTATGCCCTGTTTGTATCAAATAATTATTTGTGAAATAGCAGTCACGCGCTATTTCATGTCCCAACATGCAGAATGGATGTAATGAATAAGCACACCATAAAGTGTAGTGCGTAACTCCTAAATGAATTGAGCGATCATGTTGATGTATTTAATGATAGCATTGAAAGCATCAAGCAGAGGATCGCTTCCATATAGGTATTCACTCAAAGTTACAACTAGCATAGTAAATAGAGCAATCTGTTATGCAAAAAGAAAAATACATAAACCTCACAAACAAACTCAATAGCCGACATTTAATACACGCCCATAAAAATCACCCATATCCGTAAATATTTATATTTTTCCCGTTTTAATTGCTACAAGAGAGATTCAGTCATTCAACTCTCGCACGAAGTACACAGTAACTGTCAATGGACTGATGTTTTTGATGTGAGACGTAATACAATGAGGTACAAGTTGGCGAATATCCGAGACGTGGTGTACAGAAAGTGACTACGAAAGCAGAGAGATTTCTTCAAATAATTGTGAATAATTTATTCGCGTGCAAAATTCGTATCTCAGGACTGTCTTGAGACGAAGATCCGAGATTAAACTCTCATCCGCTATATCAGTGGGGATTTTATTATACAAAGCAGTAAATAACATAAATAAAAATAATATTTTATTGACAGATTCCACAACCATGAAATTTTTTCAAATATAAAAGATCTTCTCTACAAAGATTCTATTTTTTATGCAACAATACACATACTGCAACATTACGCTTGGTGCATATGTTTGATAACATGTTAAATATAATATTGCACATTAGATAAATTTATGTACCCAATATAAAACAATTGATGATATAAAATCGTACTGAAACAATCGTATAAATTGTTTTAGTTATTGTTTTTGAATAGGTTCATTTATCCAAAACAAAAATTAAAACGTGCGAATTTAGGTAAAAGAAAATTCTTTGATTTTCCTTCCTGCGAATAAAAATCTGAATACCGCTTGAAAAATTCTTTAAAATTTAGATTCTTTGATTTTCCCGCTTCTATTCAAACCGTGAAAACATTTCGGCAGCCATTTTCGCAACTCAAAGGTGTTTTGTTAGTTGTGAAAGGATATTTTCTTCGAATTTTATTTACGCAAGAAGTTTTTCAATGGATGAAATGGATTGAAAACTGCTTTTTCAACAAATTGATTTCCGCAACACAGATATACTTGATGTTTGCAAATTGGAAAACGCGGTTCCAAAGCTGGCTCGTTATTTATTTATTCAAATTCGTTCACTTTCGCAAAAAAATTACTGTCAACCATTTTCTATTCTGCACACCCTTATAAACTTCCAATAGAGAAAGCACTACCACAAATGGATACATTATTTTTTATGTCAGTGTATATTTTTGCTTTAACTGTCAGCAAAGTCGTTGGAAGCTTTTTAATGCGACCATTAACAGCACACTTATAAAAATAACTACAAAATTGTCGTTTCCATCGAATCCACGAAATTCCCAACAACTTTGTGAAATATTATGTCCATCCATTTCCACTGTCCTATGTACGACTTATATTTGCTCAGTATATAATGCATCTTGTAGCTTCCCCGAAGTTGGTGTTTCTAACATTCAATTCAGAAAATAAAATATTCTTTATACTTGGTGAAAAATCGACTGTTTTTTTTTACAATATATCCTATCTTTTGTAAAACGTTCGACTATCATCAAAGTAGTTTATACCGAATATTAAAAATATAAATTTTTTATTTGACTTCAAAGCTAATGAATTTTTTATATTCGATATATTATATTAATTACTCTTATGATAATCTAATATTTTACAAAAGATAATCCGATTAACTTTTTTTAACTGTAAAACATACGGTTCGTATAAAATTTACAGTTAAATATGTATAACGACCGTAATAATAAGCTTAACTCTTTGATATTAACCTTGTTATCTCTACTAGAGTTTCATAATATTTTATAGTTTTTTTATTACTTAAGTGAAGTATCGAAAAGTATAGTTTGATATTGATTTATTTATGTTTGTACACAATCAATGCAAAAAATTCTGTATATAAAAGTGGTCATTTTGATACTTCACCTTGTAACGTATCCACCTGCACACCTAAGCTAAATACCTAACTATAAAGTTTAATAATATAAGTTTTACGAAAAGCCCAAAGCTTGAGACTTTAAGCTACCGAATTAAGCTTTATTACGACTTTTGTGACTTTTAAGCACACACTTTATGCTTTAAGCTTCTAGATAAAAACTTAAGTCGAACTTAGAACTTCGGAAGTATATTTACATGAAAGCTAATATTATTATTTTTTTTCTTTTTAAGAATTTATATTTTCAAAATTGGCCAGTCGTGATCTATCTAGTGGTTAGGAAAATTCCCCCTCCGTTGTGTCCGTAGCTATCCAAAATTCTTTTGATACGTGGTGAAATTCGTATTCTTATTAACGCGACTAGACTAATATAGAACGAATTCTTACCTAACTATGGAAATAACAAACGCACGTAACTAATCCGTACTCGTAAATAACATAACGGATTTATTTACTAAAGATGATAGATCGCCTAACCGTTATCGACTCGAAATTCGCGTACAATCTTCGAACACTTATAGACGAAATGCCAGAGACATAAGACATATTTCCGAAATTACTTTGGCCCTTCTAGAAACCGTTACAGAATTCTACAGTTTCGCCTATACGAGAGACAGCCGATATCGTCCACGTCCGGAGTTGGCCTAAAAGCCAATTATATGCGGCGTAGCCTAGGAATAAACGCTAGTAGCAAAACTCCCTTACATTGAACCGCCATAACTATAATACCATCGGGGTTAAAATACTGTAATATAAAACAATACAATCGTTGCCAAGTTAACGGCATACGCTAAAGATTCCGCCCGCATTGATTATCAACATCTCATAATAGCAGCTTAGAACAGTGTCAGCACAACCACATGCGGCACCCATTTATGACAGATTTACAAGATATAATAGCATACGTTATATTCAAAACACAAGTAAGAAACCTACCGATAGCGCGTCTCACGTTGTCCAATCTGCTCAATCTGTTCATAGTACATAGTAGGGGAAGACAAACATATATATATTCACAACAACTAGGCGCAACAGAGGCTCAGGGCAAGCTTTGTCTGACATTATCACGGCCCGAGATTCTAAGGGAATGGAAGATACAATTTTGTAAGTGAAATTTAAGAAGTGTCTAACCACTTCTGTTCAAACGTGGATTCTAGATGCCCCCCCCCCCTGTAGGGGGGAGGGGGATGCGGCCCCAGAGCATCGCCGCATCCGGTGGTTAACTCCTGTTTAGACATAACCTCCCACACTAAGCTGCAGACCAAGATCAAGCCGAGACTCTATTGCTCCTGCTGGAATCCCCCGAAGTCCTCGCTTCCCGGCGACAAACATATCAGGAAGAAATCCCGCGTCTGATATTAAGGTTTGTATATTGTCCCGCGGGGCAGTCAAATTGACTGGTGTATATGATGAGGATCCCACGTTGCGGCTACATGAGCCGGATTATTATGATGTTTACTGCTGATTAAAGGGCTGAATGAACTAACTGGGTGACTGGAAAAGACTCTCCCTTGAGCGCGTCAGTCAGAGCCATGTTAGCATCGCCAAATATAGTTGATGTGATTGATCCCACGGTGTAGTCTTATTGACTAGAGATATTAAATGATGGTAAAACAGCATGATTATTACAGTTGATTGTGAAGTTCCTGATATGTTTCTCGCTGGCCGGGAAGGGAGAACCCCGAAGGTCTCTGTATACAGCAAGTTAGAAAAGGTGGTGACTGATGAGAATGATGGTGTTAGTAATGCCATCGCGCTCCTGAATGCGGTCCCGATCATAAAAGTTGATTGTTAAACTGCTAACAGATCTCGTTCATTAAAGCGGTCCCGAGCATAAGTGTTGATCGTCGAACTGCTACCTGCCTCTTATAATTTCTCGTTCATGAGGAACGTCCTATCTCGTCCTTGAGTACGGAGTTATTACATTCACATACATTCATAACCAGAGCCCGAGCTCGTCGCACCAAGGGGACTGAAAAGACGTGAGAGGTTCTTCCCCTTAGATGTTAAAGGGGTAACCGCATCAAGACCTTCAGACCATCCTGTAATTCTTGGCTTTAAAACCCAGTCACAACCGGGTAGATACAGTTAAGATGGCCCTACCTAGTCCCTGACCTAAGGTGTCTCTCCAATCTAATCAGACTCCATAGCCGAGAACGCGCGCTCCGACATTCGACCCTGTCTTGCCACGCGAGTAGATCCAACTTCATATTTTTCCACAATCGAAATTCAGCCTCCCAAGATCACGGGGCGTGAAAGACGTACGACTCCTCGCCTCCCGACCATGAAGAGACGAACTTCCCCATTCGGTTCTCGTTCATTATCCCATTTATAATCCCCGCGTGCCTAACCTTAAGAGTCTAGCGCCGGTAATAAGATCTCATTATGCTACGTTGGAAGTTAATATTGCACAACCGGGCGAAATACCTATTTTCCGCGAACCTATTCAATTTGTAAAACGCAATAATATGTATTTATATATGTTAGTAAAACGTTTGAAATGCAGAATGCACGTATGATGACCTCGCTTCTATCCTAAAGATAATTAAGATATAATCCCGACGTTACGTCCCGACATCAGTACTAATTTGTTTCCGCGTCCGTTACCGTCGAACTCTGAACCCACGTAATGAAATGAATAGTGACCATGAGACAATGACAAATTATATAGCACGAACATTCCATTTGATACACATAAGAAAACATCAGGAATAAATAATATCAAAGGTTCTTATCTTAGTTCTGTAGTTGGTCTGCTTCTGAGATGGCATCCTGATCCGAAGTAATATAACGGGTCCTCTCCAAAATTGAGCAATTACCAGCGCCTGTGTAGCCCTTCATTTCCCTTGTATATATATTTTAATATCAGCGCCTGTAAAACTGTATTAGATCCTAGAAACAAGAAAACTATTCCCTCTACGCCGAGCACATACAGAACATAAACCCCTTCAATCTAGTTCATCCACGGTTATGCAAAAAGGCGAAAGAATAGTAATAGTAAAAGGTCCTTAACTGACAGAAGTTGAAGTTCTCTGCAAACTGCCCATATCTTCTAGTGGCGCCTGTGTATTCCAATAACAACTTTCCAGTCATGTATTTAACATAACGTCCTCCTTGTGTGTATGTGTGCTGCAGTATCTGTCATCCAGTTAGTGATTCCCAAAATAGTGTTTTCCTTGTATATATATATATATATTTCAATATCAGCACCTGTAAAACTGTATTAGATCCTAGAAACAAGAAAACTAATCCCTCTACGCCAAGCACATACAGGACATAAACCCCTTAAAACTAGTTCATCTACGCCGTACAATGATATCACATGCAGACATGACCAATATAATTACAAATATGCTTGCGTCCCGCCGACTGGACGCCTGTGTTTTCCAATAACAACTCTCCAGTCATGTATTTAACATAACGTCCTCCTTGTGTGTATGTGTGCTTCAATATCTTCCATCCAGTTAATGGTTCCCAAAATAGTGTTTTCCTTGTATATATATTTCAATATCAGCACCTGTAAACCTGTATAGAATCCTAGAAACGAGAAGACTATTCCCTCTACGCCAAGCACATACAGAACATAAGCCCTTTCAAACTAGTTCATCTACGCCGTATAGTGATATCACAAGCAGACATAAACAATACAATTACAAGTATGCTTGCGTTCTCCCCACCTTGGTGGAAATATTCGCATTCGTATTCACCGAATAGTAGGCCTGATATTCGTATTCATGAAGGTAGTATTCGTTGCATCAAGGTTATTATATTTACAAGTATGTTCAAGTTCCCCCACCTTGGTGGAAATATTCGCATTCGTATTCACCGAATAGTAGGCCTGATATTCGTATTCATGAAAGTAGTATTCGTTGCATCACTCTCAATAATAAAATCATATAGATAAATAATTACGTTAACTCATAAAAATATGATATTACTTATATTAAACGAACAAAACAAAACAATCTGTCATATTAGTAAATAACGTGATCACGGAAGACCGAAGGTTAACTACCCCTGAACACACCGCGAACTGCCCACAATAGTGAATAATGTTCTAGAAAACATTTCAAATATCTAATATTGAATGAATAAAACAATGTCATATGAAAACTATCACGGTTACGGAAGACCGAAGGTTAACTACCCCTGATCAAACCGCGAACTGCCCACAATAATGGAAAATGTTGTAGAAACATTTCAAATATCTAATATTGAATGAATAAAACAATGTGACTATTCCCTCTACGCCGAGCACATGCAGGACATAAACCCCTTAAATATAGTTCATCTACGCTGCATAGTGATATCACATGCAGGCGTAAACATTACACATGTACTATCCATTAACCGATTAAAAGGCGTAGCAATATATCAAAATGTAATTATAATTACAAGTATGTTTGAGTCCCGCCACCTGGTGGAAACATTCGCATTCGTATTCACCGAATAGTAGGCTTGATACTCGAATTCGTGAAATTAGTATTCGTTGCATCACTAATAATAATAAAATCATATAGATAAATAACTACGGTGACGCGTAAAAAATATGATATTACTTATATTAAATGAATAAAACAAAACAATCTGTCATATAAGTAAATAACTATGATGACTCGTAAAAATATGAAATTATTTATATTGAATGAATAAAATTAAACAATTTGTCATATAAATAATTATCGTGACTCGTAAAATATGATATTATGTTTATTGAATGAATAAAATAAAACATCTTCTCACGTTTCCACCTAATAAATAATAACGAATACAGAAAACAATAAAAGCAAAAGAAGCCCATTATTAGCCCTGACGTGTGGGACCTAATCTTCCCACTTCGCCCAAGCTGGGTTAACCGATTAAAAGGCGTAGCAATATATCGAAAGGTAATTATAATTACAGGTATGTTTGAGTTCCGCCACCTAGGAAATACGTAGATTTTTGATTTCAATATATTGTGCAATATACACTATGTTTATAAGATCGTCCGTTGACAAGTAGTTATGAACTTCTTATAAAATATTATTCCGCAGCAAATATTCAAAGAAATTATATTAACTAAAATATTTCTAACATCTTGGGATCGCATACGAAATTGATAATATCTAATGCCCTTTGTGAACAAACTCTTCCTCTCTGTAGTCAAATAAGCTGATGTTTATGTTTACTCCGTCTATAAATATGCCGTATCAACGTATAATATAACATAATATATATATTAATGAAGATAAAACAATTTCAATTAGCGTTGCAATGAAGCGAAACAAAGGAATATATAAAAACCAAAGAAGTCCAATTTTAATTATTCGTTACTAAGAGAATATATATATATGCGCCCCCTATTGCTATTCTCGTTAGCGGAGACTCAAAATGTTTCCTAAATCTTCCATCAGGTGTCAGTAACGTATATTTCTAAAATATATTTGACAATTTCATATATGGGCCGGTTTTATAAGAAAAATGAACTTAAATTTCCTTTGTAAATCAAGACATAAAGTAATTTTAAATCAAACTTATTACACTCAAATGAAACGCGCCACGTACTGCCGCTTACTATAGACCAATCCTTAGCGAAGGCTCAAACCCTTTCTTGATTCCCGCTAGGTGGCGGTAGAAACATTTCAAATATCTAACATTGAATGAATAAACAATGTCATATGAATAACCATCGCAATTAAGGAATATATACAATTCGAAACACGTCTTTATAAGAACTTGATAGGAACAAATCGTGTTTTCAACGATTGCCTAATGATACGCAATACAAACATGTAACGAGTTCAAATAAACCACACATTCATGTTTTAATAAAATAAATATAAAATCCAGATGCATTTTTAAAATATATTGTTTGTAGGAAATTCCTCGCACGATTTGAACCTATATCACGCCTACAATCGTGATATCAAAACACATAATTAAATTCCGTATTATCCCCAAAATAATACAGATCATATAGAATTCCGTGTATTCAATCGCCAGTATAGATAACAAAGCATTCTTTTGCATAAGAATACATCCGCCCTGAAGAACCTCTCGCACATTCCGAACCTCGCGACATTGAATATGCATAATTATACTGAATTTTAAAACCCACAAACAAACACGAAACACTCTTCGTCAGTAAAGTATTCCATTTTAAAGCCTTTATATCTTTGGTAATATATGAATATCAAATTTAAATGATTTTTCATATGAACAGCGACAGAATTACATATTTCATCAGCGTTATGCAATAATTCCCCGCTGGAATTATCACCGTAGCAACAGTACGATTTCTTGTACATTAAATCCGAAGCGCGTATAGTAATAATTATCCCTAGGCCCAAAATACGTAACAAAACAATCCACAGCATGTATCAATAATTGTTACGATCCAGAAAGTTCTAAATTGAATACACGAAAAAGGCAATAGAAATAAATAATATTGAAAATGCTTAGCTGTTCACTGTTCCAATTCTCTTTGAATTATTATCAACCTCTGGCTTTTTCCTCGATCCAGCCAAATTATCTTCCTTACTGACTCTCCTCGACAAAGCCTCCGCCGACCTTCAAGCTGAAAACTCAAGTGCCGCTTTCTAATTTGTAACGCCTAACAATCGTCCCTATCTCGCGCCATCTTTGATTCCAACCCGCGTGTAAAAGTCAAAGTCTAACTCAGCAAGCCGCTGATTCGTCGAATTCGTTCCGCGAATCCACGTTCCTGATAGGCTAGATTCGGTGCTCACGGCCCGCGTCTGTGATTGGACAATCTCGTTAAACAAAATAACATAAAGCCTGCTTTACACGCCCGCGTGCAAATAATAAAGCTCGTCCGCACTTATTTATCCGGCAAATATTTAATTATAGAGTATTTAACGGTTTGTGAAGCTTCTCTTTATTATAAACTTTAGCAGATAGATATTTTCGTATAATTTTTCAGCAATGTCTATTTGAATAGGCCAATATCGTTACAGGTTGAATTAATATTTAAAAAATTTCTCTTCTTAAAATTATGTTTCAATTTTTACTGATTTAATTTGGTTTACCTTCGTCTTTGCCCTGATTTTTGCGAGTATTTAAAAGATCATTATTATATTTTAATCGAGAGGAACCAAATGTCATTATGTCAGGATTAAACGAATGACAGCAATTTGCCCCGCAGCACTTGCATGGGACCTAATATGCTTGTTACCAATTTATTAACCAGTTTTTGCTCTGTAATGTGGGGGCCAGTTTACACGGGCGACGCATCGACGAATAAATTTGCATTTTATTGGTCCAATCAGGAACGTGAGACCGTTGCTGGACGAACCCTGGCTTGCGAAGAAATTAAGTGTATGCATTTATTTTTAATGAATCGATTAAAAATACATTTATCGATTAGCGTCTTTTTAATTGACCATCTCACAATGTATTCCATGTTTCATAATAATGCCTAATTATTTATTTTGTAACAGATAATAATACGGTATAGGTAGTACTTTATATGAATTCAATCAGATTTTTTTAATTATTCGATTATTATTTATTAGTGTACCCGTACTGTAAAATATAATATTTTTCTGATTAGCTTAAATTTATGATATATACATTCACACAGCTCCAAAGAAATACAAACTTCCGAACAAGCTAAGTTCTTGGTGTAGAACTCACCAACTTCACTGAGTTTAAAAAAATGTAATAGATGTGTACTTAAAAATAAACATGTACATTTTTACGATTGAAAATTTTATTTAATTATAATAAAGTAATCGGATTTTTCCTTGTCAATTATTTAAAATTTACAAAGGTTATTATAATGTTACGAAGTGTCCGTCTCGTTTATATTAGATTGTCTTATTTTTATTACCGCAATTGAAATTTGTTGTATTATTTGTTCTTCACGAGGATGAGGATGGCGGTCGTGGAAGTGATTTATTATTTATAGCCGATGTCCAACGCCATAAATTTAAATCAATATGCCAACAATTATTCATTGAAAATGCATCGTTACAACGCCGCAAACGTATCATTATAATATCGATACGGCCAATGCAATATTTCTTAATACATGGCTTGACCGCCATTAATAAATAATAAAGTGAACACTCTCGAACCGATTATTCTCCGTTCACATGTTAGTGCCATATTCTCATTGCGTTTGCTGATCTCGAAGGCGCGCAGAAACGCGTTTAAGTAAGAGACTCACACCCAATTTAGTGTCGGCGCGTCTATATCTAGAAGCAGGCCCCGTGATGCAGTACGTGTGTATGCAGGCAGATCTGTTATTTGTGCATCGTATGTGTCTCGTGTCCTGAAATCCGTTCCGTTATGAAGTTATGTCAGCCGTTAAAAGAACAAATAGCGCAGTATGACGGAGGATCCCGCCATGCAGAAGTGACACATTTTATAGCCACCATAAATTCGACGCAGGAATTTCACGCGATCAAATTTAGAAACGTTGATCATTTTCCAGGTTTGAATCGCTTTCTGGCGGTCTTGTCAATTGTCGCAAACTTACGATGTTGAGATGATAAAATTACGATGTAACACTTTGAAAGTATCGGCGTTATTCGGTTCTACTAGATATTCTACAAGTTCGATCAATGCTTAAATAACAATTGCTTACATTTTTATATAAATTGTTTTAAATCTCTTTAAAAAAATATACGTACCTACCTATAATTTTCTAATCTTTAAAATAGTTTTGTGAATGAAACAATAAAAATTAATTTAATACATAATAGCATGTACATTTAAAAGTATTTCAAAATGTACACACATTCGGCCAAATTCTGAAATAAGCGTACTTGTAAATTGTCGTTTTAAGTTTGACAGGTATGAATTCAATCAATCAGAAAGCCCTAAAACGTAAACAAACATTAAATTATCCACAATTTGTTAATAACTTAACGTTTCTTTGCGTTTTAGAGCTATTTTTTTTTCATATTTATTCATTTTTGATACTTATTACATAGATACATATGCCAAACTGCACAGCAGTTTTACGACATGATCTGATTAATTGAATTATTGAATTTCAAACTTGTCAAACTTAAAAAACGATAAAATTGACGGTATTACAATGTTATACAGCAACGGTCAAGATACCAAAGTAGCAGGAGCGTGCAGTGAGAATACGAAGTATGACGTCTTCCTAACATATATTTTGAAATTATATCCTAATATTCATATCATAATAATTAACATATTATTCAGATTTTAATATTTCATAATATTCTGCCAAATAAATATTTAATTTCCATTAATTTTTTCACAAATATATGTTTAAATTAAAGTCGCGCTTCTTGTTCTCACTGCACGCCCCTGCAAAATAGCTTATTTCAGAATACGGCCGATTATGTGTTTATTAAATACATATATACAAATATGTTATTTGTCGTAAAATTATTTAAGGGCCTTATCCAGAAGAGAGATATCTATAAGAGATTAGAAACAATTTAACAAAATCCACTTACTAAATGCATTTTTTTTGTATTTGAAAATTTGATGGATGATGATGATGATGAAAATTTGAAAAATTGAAAAAAAACAAATATTTGAAAAATGAAGCCTGTAAAAACGGTGAAGGTGATTTAATTTCCCTGGTAGCATTGATAACATCTCGCTTACATTTTTGTGATTTTGTTCATACATTTTTATGATTTTTATACCTTTACGGTTGTCATTTGACATTTATGTTAGCATTAATAGCCCCTGGTCGGTGGTTTGTTCACAGAGTTTTAAATCCTTTAATTTATTGCAAAAATTACGATGTGCGCATAAAAAACGCAATTCGTACCAGCGCCGTACCGCCCCCCGTCCCCTCATTACTAACGATGAAAGTCAACTTTAATGCGACGTTACATTTTTATTACATACGAGCTTCAAGTATTCTTGGACGGAGAGAGTTAATAATATTTTTTGAAGTATCTAAAATAACTGTTGCGCATTTATACTCGATGGCTTTCTTAAATGTAGTAATGGCCGTCGTTTTGAATTTGCTTTCGAAATTCATTGATTGCGGTTATTTTTATGAAATTACTCGACATTTTCAAATGCAATTTTTGCTTCAATTGCTTTTTGTGATACGCTTAAATTATATCGCCGCACTAGTTGATCTTGTTATTTTTTAAAGAAAGTTTTGAAATATCTAGGACTTACGACGTTCGACGTCTTTACCATGCTTATATATTATTAGATTCACTTGTTTGTCTGGACGGATTCTTATAATCGATATTTCACCCGCTTCCCAATTTCCAATCAAGCAAAAATTTTGCACACAATCGTAATCGCGATGATAATACATGGATCAATTATTCACTAATCCATCAATCACTATTACATGAAGTAATCCATCAATAATTAATTCATCAAAGTTTTATATGGAAATGAGTTGATGAACTCATCAAAACAAGTGATTTTGTACACTGGTTTATATTCTACCAGAGTGATTTTGTTATATTAAGACTAAAAAGTGGAAAATTATATTACATTAAAAAAAATTATAAACCGCACTTATATTTAAAATAGCTGTTACCCATCAAAAATGGCGGAGCATTGGTTCGCGTCTTTGCTAAATCCTATATTTACTGAATTTTTGACGGGTAATGCAGGCTCGGCGATAGCAACATCGCTATCGATGCCGCCTCGGATTGATAGCCCGGAGTTCAAGCCCCATCTCCAGCTGTTTAATTTCGTTTTTTTTTTTGCCGTGAATTCGAACGAAATTACGAACCTTACACGAAGATACGGGGATAGACAGACAGACGGACGTAAAGACTGACGGACAGAGAGACAAAAAAGGAAATTATTATATTTGATGTACTAAAAAGTACCTACAAAATAAAGAGATAAGGTTGTTGGGACGACCTTTACCCGCGGAGGTAGAGGGAGGACTCCTGATGACGTTGAATAAGAATTCAAGGAAACGCCGAGAATCGTTTCTCGGAAAAACATACGGTTCATATAAAATATCCGCAACCAGTTACAGTTAAGTACAAAATAAATTTTCAGCTAAAAAATGTTTGCCTCACTCTCCAAATAAAAGTGTTGGCGCTTTCCCTCCATCAACAATAGAATTCGCAATCTTTGTCAATATCGTAAGCACCGAAAATTTATTTTGCACTTTTTAGTATATTTAAATATAAACGTGTTTTTACTCCCTTTATATTAACTCGGGCGTCTGTCTGTTTGTTTGACGCAAAAACTTTGGATCGATTTTTAACCCTTTTCCCGTGATCCAACCGAGCTGAAACTTTGCAAGCAGACTCGTGGCGACGATGAAGAAGATCTATCAAATTTTCGTTAAAAAAATTAATAATTATAGTATAATTTTGAATTTTTAGAAATTTTTTAACAACTCTGTTGTAAGTTGTATGAAGAGACTGCGACGCATCTGTTAGACACGTAACTAATAACAAAAATAAATAATTTAACTGGAGTTTAAATGTGTCCTAAATATATCCAAGAGGAGACATACTTCCCCTATGCCCTATGCCACTAGCCCCTCGCTTAAAGAAAGGGCTAATTTCAACTGTGTTATACTCTGTGCTTAAATTGGTTTGTTAAGATATAGAAAGAACCTGTTATTTTGATTATTTGCTTAAAACATTATGTACGCGAATACGCAAATTTTTTGAGGTTAATAATGTTGTCGGAGTGTATAAGATGTTCCTAAAAATATAAAATTAATATCGCGATTGACTTTATGCTCGGAGGCTACGGCCACTTAGTACTTCGGTCCACTTACAGACTAGATGATTCGGTCTGGCCTGGTCTTAACGATTAATAATAATAAAGAGTTATACAAGTATGAAAAGGGAAGGAAGCATGTCCAAAACCTACTAAAATCCATGATATAAACTAAATTTGAAAAATACTAATCCTACAAGAACATTTACTTTCATCTTTCTAAAAACTTTTAATTGTTTTATTTTATTTTATTTTATTAAATATCCTATTCAGATCATTTTTTTCCTTTGTCTATAATAGAATTAATTAACACCATCATTAGATTGTAAACATTTAATTATTACTATTACTCAATTTTAATTGGCAATAATATTGATTCACAAATGTTATATAAATACTAAATATTCTTGAACATTATACTACTGGAAGAGCACTGTCTGCTATAATACAGTAAACTACTAGTGTAGCAGGCAGGGCATCAAATCAATTGTAGTGTTTACTTGCTGCCAAGACTCTCAGCAACAATGAAAAAAGCTTAATTTAATTTTGTAAACACTAATTGTAAACTTTGTAACATTGAATAAACATTGAATAAATTGTAAACTTTGTAAACTTTGCAACATTGTAACATTGTAACATTGTAACATTGTAACATTGAATAAACGAATAAATAAAAAAGTAGTTGAAGTTTGAACTTTTTGTGAATAAATTTTGCAAAATAGCCTAGTCACGACAGACATTTTTCAAAGCATTAAAAAGACAATATATATTATTTTTCTCACGAAAAGGGTCAGATACGAATTTCAGCCATATAAGCCACGGGGCGCCTACCCGCCGAATTCGCTTTTAAAAATAGTCGCTGGTCGAATTGATAAAAAAATAAATTTGCAATTTATTGGATTTTAGTGTCGAGTAAGTAAGGTAAGGTTGATATATAATCTAATTTCGTAATCGCTAACTCTTTTGGATAGCATCTCGCCTTTGGAAATAGTCAGAATAGTGCATTTTTGAAGGCACTTATGAAATGTTGAAATACAGAACTATTAAACCGTACTGATGATAATGTGAACTAAATAAATATTTATTCATAGACTTGAGTACAGTATATCAGGTAAGTATATCAGACAGTTCAAATGCAACAAAAAGTTAACGTATAATAGAATAATGATATTTATATAAATAATGATATTATACATTTTGACATTATAATCGGATATGCAGAAGATTATAAAAAACATTCAAAAGTGAATTTTCAAGTCGTTATTTTTTGTAAAACTGGCATTTGTAGCCGTTATAGAGTAGCTAATGGTTTCTTACTGCAAAAATGGGTAACTGACCCTACGAATGGTGAGGTTATTTTTTTCTATCATTATTTTAAAAATAATTTATGTAACATATTTACATTTCCTTTAGTTTTAATTTTTTTAATACCTCTAATTGCATAAAACATGCAATTAGAGGTATTAAATGCATAAAACATTTCCAATTTTTTACACATTTTATAACCAGTTTCGGCCAATACTTGTTTGACTGAATAGTCGGTCTTCCTAATAGAAAGAAAGATCTCGCTGTGATTGTTTGTGATTTTGAAAAATAATAAAGTAATGTTCCTAAAGGTGACAATTTCTCGACCCAAAAAACGTTTCATCAAAATTATAAGAGCCGATTTCGAGAAAGCCTGTATATATATATATATACACAAGAATTGCCCGTTTAATATTGTGGGATATGATCAGGAGTTTTGTCTTGTATTTTAGGATATAATCTAAAGTCGTAACGAAATTTTAGTTTATTTACTCCATTCCGTAAACCTTGAAATAACTCGATACGAATTTTAAAATTTGATTTGTGAACACGCCAATGCACAGATCTAAACCAGATACGTCTGGCGACACTTAATTGAGCAAAAAAAATATAATCAAAATTCATTTGTAAAAATCTTCCTCTGGAATGGTTGAAAATACAGTCGAAATAAATTGTACCGTAAAATGTACCACGATATTTCAGCGAGAGCTTACGGCAATTTTACACTATTGCGATATTTTCCTGCTACCGATGATAAACGATTATTGAAATGGGAGATGTTCCAGGAATTTTGTTCGTGAATTACTCGGAGGCGAGTTAAAGGTTTCTGGCGCGAGGAGCGACTCACTTCCCGGATTAAATTAAGCCTCTTCTTTGTCAGGTTTTCAACGAAGCGTGAAACCATTTTCGCAGACATTTTTTAGTATTTTTTACGTTAATTTGTATTAGTGTTTTGTTGAAAGTATTGGTAGGCTTTTAATTAATAAAATAATTATAAATATTTATGTTATTACTATCTAAAATATAATATTATGTTCTTACTATCTACTAATGAATACATTTGTAAATCATTTTAACCGATAAAATATCTTCTTTTGTACGGGTCGAGTTTTTGATTATCTCTTTTTTTTGCTAAAATTAAATGCTTGTCGCCAATTAAATGTTCTTTTTAAATTATAGTCGTTTTTGCTGTAATTTAAATACGTAGATAATTTGTTTGTAAAAAATATAAAGTATAAACTGACGGAATGTAAATAGATAACTGTTAATTAATGCTTTAATCAAACTGAGTGACTAAACGCGTTTCTCAATCCCGATCTAATCTTTCACATCTTAAAATAATTGGATACAAAATAAATGTATTTCGCTTGATCAATATATTTTCTTTTTAGCGATGAATATTTCTTCACACATTCGTTCTTTCGATTTAGAAATATTAAAATATACCCAGGCTCCGTTATGCTTCAAAACATAAATATTAAAACTCCGCCAATCTCTTCAGATATTCAGAAAGTTAAATACCTCTAAAAACTCGTTGTTTATACTCCGTCTTCGTAATAATTAATATATTAATGACATAACAGTATAATTATACAGCTTTGAGATTAAATTACTGGATTCTAATACTTGAAAGTTATTTTTATAGGATAAATAAATTTACAGCAAATAAACACGGAAGTTCTAATGAAGGAAATAATAAAATTGTACTATCTTACGAAAAAATTAAATTTTAACTGTTTCTCCAAGGCGTAATAAAGTCGTGAAATAATAATTCTAGATTTTCAATTTATTTTTTAATTTGAAATAATCTTAAGGACCTTAAGGTCCTGTACATCATCGCAACCTGTCCTAACACATCCTGGGAAGCAGTTGCCCCCGTAACCTCACAGCGGTAGAAGAGATATATTTTTCGGGTCAAGTTTTGGCTGGACCATAACTCTGCCTTTGTTGCGGACAGAAAAACGAGAAGTCCTCGTCGTAAGAAAGCGTGTTTATTCAAACTGGACAAAAATCCTGACAGGAGAAATAAAATTTGTTTTAATGCACATCTGTATTTAATCGCTAGTAGGTACACGGATTATTTAAGTCTGCGAAGCATTTAACACGGAGTCACGACCAACGGAGATATTATTTATGAACTCCGATTTATCCGTATGCACATATTATTCGATTCAAAATGACGAAAAATAATTAGCATTTTTTCGTCTTTTAGATGCGAAATACTTTTTTTTTTGCAGAAACCATTTCTGTGGTATAGTTACAAAATGCTCGGGTCTCGGGCCCTATCCTTTCCCTTCAAGAACACATCTTGTTTCATTTTTAATTATTTGTATTATTAGACTTATTAAATGTTAAAAATAATACAGTGATACTTCTGCATACTGCGTTTCAGATCTTTTAGCCTTACACCAAACAGGATATGCGAGTATATCAAACGACTTTTTAACATAAGAAATATAGAGAAAATGATTATTCCATTCCTATGAAAAACAATCCATATTATACACTGATGGGGTTATATCAACTAATTTAAACACGGCACAAACATAATTTTTTTCTTTACTTGTACAGTCAGTTTCATTTAAAGATGCCAAAACTAATACATAAACAAATAATTTGTGTGATATGTAGGTCTGTAAATGTGTTAGTAGAAATCACATCGCTGATTGGTTAAAACATGTCATGACGGATAACCGATAAATATTTTAGTACGTATTCAACTGTCGAGGCGGATGCGCGCGCGCTTGCTTAAAGAAAAATACGGTGACCATTGGTGACCGTTGAGTGGGGTAATATCATGTATGCAAAATAGATCGCCAATATTGGGAATGGGAAATTGCATTTGACGATTTCACCGATGAAAGCAATTTAATTTTTAATGTGTCTGATGACGAAAGTGATGGCATGCCTGATGTGATGCGTACTTATAATTTTTTAAATTCTATTAAATATTTCTTTTATTTTTTGCCATTTTTCCTAATATTTTCAATATATTTTTTTTATAAAATAAAGTATTTTGATTTTTATATTATTTATGTAATAAAATATATAGCTCAAATTATTTTTTTAAAGTGGTCCTTTATTTATTTATTTGTTTGGAAATATTCACAGATATAAGAAATGATATGTATAAATGTATGAGAGTGTAAATAGATAGTAATGAACTTATTAACCTATATCCTAACATATTTATCTCACATAGAAATAATTTTGAATTATATATATATTTATTTATTTATTTATTTATTTATTTATTTATTTATTTCAAAAAATCCTTATTTACAATATATAGGTACTTAATAATACTTTAACAATAAAAATATAAGATAAGATTACACAATCAAGTATTAATTCAATGTTGCGTCGCAGAATTATGTTCACTTGTGATCTTAGGTGGTATAGAGACACATGATAGATATCGATGTCGGTGAACAAATCGTTGTAGACTCGGCATATTTTCACTATGGGGGAGCGTAATCCGGAATCGATACGAGTTACAGGAATTTGGAAGATGTACTGTGTTCTAGTAGCTCTTATTGGGACGTGGATGTTGATAAGTGATAATAGGGTGGACAATTAAATTGGTTTCGACAGATCTTATACAAATTAAAAATGTCAAGAGCCGTGCGTCTGTTTTTTAAACTAAAATGTTTAAATAATTTAATGAATCTGCATTGTGCTGCCGCGGGATGTTTAACCTGAAGCTAAGTGTTTTTATGTATTTCCTTTGTATGTTTTCAAGTTTTCCGGTTTACATATTATAGTAGAGATTTCAAATGCTAGGTGCATATTTAAGGTGCGGTAGGATAAGATTTTGGTACCAATTTACCCTGAATCTAAATATTTCAACATCATTTTAAAAATATATAGGTATGTAATAATGTTAAAAATAAAATCAAATATTTTTGTATTTTTACATCATGGTCACCCTATGCGCTTTGGCATCTCTAACTGGCGGACACTTAACTGCTTGAGAATCGCCAGGTTTGACTATCTAAAGACTCTTGCTTCTGCCTTCTCGCGATTTTTCTGAAATGTGACATTGTCTGTTCATTCCAGACTATGCTATTGTGGCTTGTTTGGACTTTTTTGGTACTTCTCTACTTTGTTTTTGACATCCATCCATTTGGCAAACACTTTCTTGATTAACAAAGTAGGGGCATAACCAAGTAGAAAATCTCTGCCAAATGGATATTTCTTAATTAATCGAAGTATGGGCTTCCTCTATCTCCTCCGAGCCTGATGAGAGTGTAGCTATCTTAGTCTTGTTCTTCTTCTCAACTTCAGCTCTTCCCGGTGCCTCTACACTAAATCCACATCATTGGTCGTATTCCAAATAAAAAACTTCGCGTCCAAATAGGACATGCTATATCAAATTAAGCTGGACTTATTATTCCAAAGCAGACGCATATCGAGGTACCACTGTACATTTTGCTTTAAAATACTCAATTTATGATACATATTATTATATCGATTTTCTAAAACAGGATTTTATGGTTGATTGTTCAATGCATAATATTTTACTATTACTACTCGATGGTACGTATCATGAATAATTGTATATTTAAATTTAAAACATAGGTACCTACTATTTTTTATTAATATGTTCAAAGAATACAATTACTGGATTTTGTCCATAGAGGGATAATCATTAATTAAGATAAATTATATATGTCTCACAGATTTTTACGGGAAAGCATGTATGGAGATTGTAATAAGAATGTAACAAGAAATTGTAACAAGTCTGGATTCCCTTACTGCCCAAGCATTACGCCACTGATACAATATATTCAACTGTCAAATCATTCGAAATAGTACTGGATTCGGAACCTCGTATTTCATATCCGAACACAAGAGTAGATCATTCGTCAAACATTTCAAAAAATATTTGGCAATCTCGGTGTCAAAGAAAATCTCTCTGGATTTGTAAGATTTCATTTCCAGATTGCGATTTCTTTTCCAGAAGAATGTTCTGCTCGCGCGCCTTTTGCCAATTCTCCTTCCACGAGCGCCGTCGGGAACGATAATTCGTATTCCTTAGAATTGAAAACTCGCGAGAAATGTCTACGTGCTGAGTTATGGCGGTATTTATTAAAGTAAATAAAAGGCTCCAGATATATTTGTGCCGCCGCGCTATTATGCAATAATTCAGTGATTTACGTAAATTATCGACGGTCTAATATTTTCTCAGACGGGCTTCAATAATCGTGGATGCCGTTAACCGGAACGTGACTCAACCCTGGTACGCGAAGCTCCGGCATCTGTGACCGCCTTGCAAAAAGGACAGCCGCAATATCCGTCATTGTTTCAACTGCGATGATCGTACATCGCCCTTTGTTGCTCGCTTCCTTTGGCCGGTGGTAGAAATGTAGTTACGGGTCGAGGTGGAGGCCCACGCTCCCCGTCTCGGCGGCCGCGACTAGGGCTTTAATAAAAGCGATGGTTATTCGATCTTGGAGTGCTGACGATATTTGAATATTAAATTTATCGCAGATTCAGTAATCTGTACATTTGAAATTGAATAGAAATAGGCAAATGCAGACTTCCTCGGTGTTGGACAGAAAGAAGTTGACCTATTTAAACTGTATCTCGTAATTCTTATAAAATTAACCGTAGCTCTTATATTATTTATTGATTTGGCATTAACTTTGTGGAATGACATGATTGATTTATATATAAATAAGACAGTTGTATAAGACCACTTTCAAGTTTAAGTATACAATACTAGTTTTGAGAACATCTGTAGTTCTCTAGTAAGTTTTTCTAGTAAGTAAGTAACCTTTTTTAAGCTCAAAAATATATATTTATTTGGAATAACATATTGAGGCTTATAATACGGGCTTGCCAGGCAACTTTCCCCCGCTTTCTTCTTACCGGACAAAGCCAGGGAATGGTCTTTTGATTGTGGTCGACCTATAATAGTATATACTTAAACTCAAAAGTGTTTTATTTATATATAAATCGACCAAAGCTTTAATTTACACGGACATATATATGTTCACACTTTTGTCACCTTTTTATATGTAAGTTTTTTCTTTTTTTTAAAAGTAATATAATGCGGATATACTAGTTTCGTGATTCAACTACAACTACAGGGCATACAACCTAGGTGATAGTAAAATCCTGAGAGTCAGTTTTTTCTCAATATAAGTGGACGTAGACAGTAAATAATTATTAGAGACATTATAATCACTTTATGTATGAATATAAACTAAAGATATTTAAATAAAATAAAACGAATATAAGGCGATCCTGAATGGTCCTGAGTACTAAATGATACCAGCAGAAAAAGTGAAGAGATAAAATTTGCATGATTCCGATGAAAGAATTCTGGATTCCCAAAATATATGGGTACTTTAGGTATTTTTCAATTCAGAATATTTTGAGTTTGTTCAAATCTTTCAGAACAGTGCTGGATTTATGTCATAGAGACATTATTAATCAATTAATGTATATTATAGATATCTCACAGAGACGAAACTGTATTAATTATGGGAAAGTAGGTATAGAAGTCATTTGGGTGTAATAGGACTTATGACCTATCTTTTTATGGTTGGCTTAAGTGATCACTTTACACAATTGTAACATTCATTCAAAGTGATCACTTAAGCCAACCATAAAAAGATAGGTCATAAGTCCTATTACACCCAAATGACTTCTATACTGACTTCAGCTGTTAATATGTAATGGTGGGTAATATATATTTTTCATACACATTGCCGCTTTGTACTTTATATTTTTAATTTCTGTACTCATGTTTTGGTGCTATTCCTGATACTTTTAATAATTTGCTACTTGTAACTTATATTGTTTAATGTATGTTCTTTTTAATTTTATGATATATTTTTTTTATGTAAAAGCCTATACGCATTGCTGCTCGTTACCTACTCTACATTTTTAATTTTTATACTCATGATTTGGTGCTATTCCTGAAACTTCATATTTCGCTACTTATAACTTATATTGTTTAATGTATGTTCTTTTTAATTTTATGTTATATTTTTAGGTAAAAGCCTATACACATTGCCGCTATTTACTTTTTACTTTATATTTTTAACTTTTATACTCATGTTTTGGTGCTATACAGATATTGTTTAATGTATGTGCTTTTTGAAATTTATTTTATACTCTTTATGTAAAAGCCTAATGGGCGTAAACAAATAAATAAATAAATAAATAAATACCTACTTTCCCATAATTAATACAGTTTCGTCTCTGTGAGATATCTATAATATACATTAAGGTATTTTTCATCTCGGACAAATACATTTCCGTTCCCATATTGATTCGCTCTAACAAATAATGTACCAAGAAGGGCTTTTGTTACTGCTTTTACATTTTGAATACTCGTTGTCGCTCCGAACGTTACATATATAAATTTGATATTATTCGGCCATGTCACGTGTCGCATGAGGTGCGGTTGCTCTTGACTTTTTGCAGGACCAGGTTCGGCTCGCTGTCCCGTCACGTCAGAGGTTGGGACAGAACGATCGAGGAAAGCATTTTGGAGGTCCTGAATCGTGATCATACTTGATTAAAATGCTTAATAATGCTCGTATACATTGTATCCTGACGAAGGGGCCATGGGCTCTGAAACTAGTTGATATTTTTCAATACAAAAGTGGTGAAACAAGGTTCATTTTTATTAATTATATTAATAATTATTTTACTACGTGTATACAATATCAATAATACAAAATTTAATTAGGAACTACTATTTAACAGCAAACTATTACATAAATCATTTAAAACTTTTTTACGGGGAGCAGTGCCTACTAAACTACGAGGGACGCTTAGGATCCTATTTAGTATTTTATTTTATTAATATGGATATTTGTAGCTACATATTTTAATGTTTTTAATGTTAGAACGAACAGTCGACAAAAAGAATTGTATTGGCGTTTTTATAATATATTAAATATAATATTATGTAGAAAATAGGGACGTGCCGTGAGAACATTGAAGCACGGGTTTAACGTAAGCATATATTTTAAGGTCTCTAAAATATCCCAAAATCATACTTCTGCATGTAGTGTAGCAAACATGGTCCCGATTTTGGCACAATGAACATTCGATATTGCTTCGTTTTCAATTTCCGACTGTTTTGAAATTCAAATAATGACGGAAACGGAAACAAAATGGCGCCCGTCGCGCCTCTAAATAGATGTGAATCCTAATTTGGAGCTGAGTATGTAGGAAACCACTGGAGTTGCCAGCCCAAGTTTTAACGGCCAGATTAATCATCGATTTGCCACACGCGGGACCCGGTAATAAATGGGGCGAATTAGGCGGAGCCTGGCTTCCTGTCAAATTAAACCGTAGGTTACAGGTTTAGCCCCATCTTAACCCGTTAAGTTTCTGCGTAAAGTACAGCATCTCATTCTGTATTGACTTCAGAAAATAATTACAAAACTCATTGTGGCCACCGCTGTCAACTCGCTAAATCACATGTTGCGCACATCTTGCGACATAATCACGTCGTTTCTTATCATAGACCTTGCGTTTTAAACGTTCAAATTTCGAAAAATCCAAAATTGTACTATAATTATTAATTTTTTTAAATGAAAATTTGTTAGATCATTTTTATCATCGCCACGAGTCTGCCTGCAAAGTTTCAGCTCCATTGGATCACGGGAAAAGGGTTAAAAATCGATCCAAAGTTTTTTCGGCAGACAGGCGGACAAACCGACAAGTAGACACTACAAGTTAAAAGAAAAGGAGTAAAAAGAAAGGGCTGATCATCGCGCGAACGTCCGATGTAAATAAAACTTTGCGTTTTCTCATTTAAAAAGGTCAACATAAAGAGTGCTACCGGGGTGCTAACAGCAGAAAAGAAGCTTAAATCAAAGTCATTGTTACACAATGTCACCCAAAATGGGACAAGGCTGCAATTAGAAGAAAGCGATATGAGAAAGAAGAACAACCAGGGCATAGAAGTCGGCCCGCAGCCGCTGTCTTCCCTAAGCTCCTCCGGAACTTGTGAACCCAGGATGTGACTCTTCAGTCACCTGAGGATCCATGGATACATCCGATAAAGTAATTTTTATTAATTAAAATTGTTATGGAACTCGATGTACAGCATTCCGGTCACTACCATCTGTAAGGAGTTCCTGGTAGAAATATCGGTGGAGACGACATATTTCTGTCGGCATCTGCGTGACTGAATAGTGCACAGAACTAATTCTAACTATTGTTTCCATTAAAAAAAAATTTGTTTTATTTTGTGTACAGGACTGCTCATCGGCAAAAATTACTGGGGCTGTCGATTTTCAAAATTGATAACCGAGTTTTGAACTTTAGAATTAATGTACAAACATTATCTGTCAGATTGATAATGCCCTGATTGACAAGGCAAAACGCGTCTCAAAAAATCAAGCGTTTTTCTTTATTATGGAGTTCTATAAACTTACCTCCAAAACAATAAATTTATACACACTTTGTTCGATAATTATTAATATTAAATCTAACCTAAAAATTGAGTTATTATTTACTTTTCAACTTGTTAAACACTAAAATGAAATGTGTGCATGGGATTGAATGTCCTTAGTTACTTTTGTATTGCGCGTTAATGTTAGCGCGCAGTTGTCCTGTGCGCTATTTATTGTCGGCGCACAATTGTCGAGACACCATTTCTGTCTCCTTGACAGAATTTCAACCGTGTGTGAATTTTGTATAGGTTCTGGCAAGGAAATTTTTCTTTAAAGTCTACATTACTGTGTAAATATACTATTTGTAATACCTGGCCACGGGGCCAGAATCAAAATTTAAAAAATATATATATGAATATATGGAAATATATATACAGAATTTCAAAGCCCCCTTTAATATTCAAAAGGGAAATCCGGTTCTGTTTATTGCCGATTAGCCACACTAAATAAGTATTTTTCTGTCCGAATAAAATCTACGAATGTTTTAGATTGCGATTAGATTTTTGTGTAATTGAAAGGGTTAACCTGAGATATTTACGCGGTATAAATCGGTCGGTCTGAAACCCGGAAATTTCAACTAGAATGTGTGTCAAATATTTTTATATTATTAATGATTCCTGAAATACACATCCCTATTTCTGACGCTCATTTATTTTCCAAACTAATGTGACTAAAATAATAAAATAAATTATTTTATTTTGTTTGTGTTGTATATAGTATAATAAAAAAAGTATCAAGAACCAGTCTTTATTATATTTGTAATGTCTTAGTTTTAATTCTAAACAAATATAAAATTGTGAATAAATTTAAAAGTATATCGCTTCAGTTTAAAATTTTGTAATATACATATAAACATTAATAAAGTCCCTAGTTTGTGAATTAAACAGTACAATTATTTTTTAATTCTTGACGTAGTTATCTTAACTAATCATATCGCCGTTTCTTTACGGTTTAAGTAGAAAAGGTGGAACACCACATTCTTCTGTCCTAACACACATCTTTCATCTAATCCACATTCATACATATTCTCCAGTACATCAACTTCCAGTATCTGGTTTATTTGTTCAAGTCAAGTCTTTTTCAGGCGTCATTTTCTAGTGCCATCAACATTGCGCCATTCATACAATTCTACATTTATGAATTTATTTTACGTCATAAAAAAACGTTAACAATTTATTTTTAAAAGTATTACGTTAGGATTCTCTTGTTGTAATAATAAAATAATATTATGATCTTTATTGCCACAGACTATAAGACATAATAATTATAATATATAGACTAAGCATATCATTTTATAATAATTTCTGATATGTAAAACAATGCTAATTTCTTGTGGCCTCTGGGATAAAAGTTTTGTTAGTATAGAGCGAGTGTTAAAGAAACATTTATTCCACTGAAAATATTTTCATATTAAGCCTCATTCTTTGGAAGAATACTCTGCTATATTGTATTTTTGTTTACGAACGTCAAGAAATGTAAAAAATGAGACAATTTTCTTTTGAACAAAAAATAAGGGTAAGCCGGGAAAAACTTGCGCACGGCTCTCTGGGTACGACAGGGCTTAGGTCCGAATTAACTAAAAAGAATTCGTTTCTTGATTGCTCTCGTATTCAAATTATACGAGCTCACAGTTCTTTTGAATTTTTTATTTTCTCCCTTTTTATCCTTGTCAAGTGTTCCTCGGACTTTCGTTGTCACCGGTACAGCAGGCGCCGGTTATTGGGTTCACTGGTTTATAGATTCAGCAGAAAGCAATATATTTATTATTGATGTAATTTTGAAATGACGAATTCAAATCATAGCTTCTCTTATCCCGCGCGTTTTTTTTTTACAATAGCTTATTTAATTTACAAATAGTTTTACAACCCGGCTCCGCCCGTGATTTGGATTTTTGTGTAGGTGTATTAGTTATTTTTCGTATAGTTAGTATATTCTTTGTATTTCGCTGAAAAAATCTAAAAAAATCACAAGTCTTAATAAATCACAAATTTTCAAGACGAGACTAATACAGGCGTATAAAATGTCTACATGTTTTATTAAAAATATATATTTTCTCGAAATCATTTCTTATGTTGAATGAATATGAAACAAACAATACGGCGTATTTTTTTTAAAGATAATTGAATATTTCGATGAAATGACATTTGAGAGCTGAAAATAGTTGCGTTGACCTGGAAATTCCAGACGAAATAAGCTGAGTAAATATAACGACACCAGAGCTGGTATATAATGAAGATTTAAGAATGACTTAATGAAATGAGAGATACCTACCTATTCCCATTTACAATTGAAGAATTTATCCACCGTTTACTTTATTGAACAAAGTTTCCCTGCACATTCACACCTGCGGCTAACATTTGCATACTGCGTTCATGAATCTGGGTAATGGTTTGTACGGCATATTGTGAATAGTGTTGTAATCATTATTTAACATCATTATTAATTGAAATTGCAGTTACTTTGAGTGCATCTTCAATACTGGTTTTCCTTTATACCCTTTGATGAGAGGGATTGCGCCTCTCGAATTTATATCATGAGAAAGACAAAACTTAATTGTTTGAGTAGTAAAATATTTAATTTGTGTAAAAAATTGAATAGCTATCCTTTATTGAAATATAAATGCAATTCGTAGTGTGATCACACTATCCGGCGCCTGCTCGCGTTGTTTTTCTCGAATATCGTTCTCATAAATTGCCGTGCCCTAATACCCGCCCTTGGCTTAGTACTCCGATAAATTTAGAGCTAGGAGAAAGCTTCAGACACAGATGCTCGAGCTAATTACGATAATTTGTCCCTCGCACTTCGGCTCGATGTTTAGCTCGCTTTCAAGGTGAAATTCGGCTAGGTGAATATTTTTAACTTCATGCGTCCGTAATAACGCGTTTAACAGGAAGGAGGAGCGTTTAGATTACTGAAGATGCGTATTGATGAGGGGTCTTCATTTGATTTATGACCATAGTGTTAAAAACAATTCTATTGCTATTTCAAAACATTATTAATGATATTTTACCTCACTTCCACCTTTGCTGCATATTTGATTGATTTTACAAATTTAATACAAAAACATAAAAAACAAAATTCGAGATTTCTCACATATATCTAATATTATAATTTATTTACAAATATAGGTACGCTTTAAAAAATGATTTGAATGAAATTTAAAATGTATACCGTTAGAAAACTTGAAATAAGTTGTTGAATTTTGCCATTAACTACATACGTGAGATATAAAAGCAAACTGTACAATATTAAAAAAAAAATTAAATACATTCATCGAGGATTACTATTTTATAATGTTGAATTTGACATTTTAGGATACGTTATAAATGATATGATTTTATCCTAAATATCTATAAATCTATAGGAAACATGATTTTGGAAGGAATAGATACATAAAATCTAGAATTCAATATATTTTAAATTAATAATCCTCGATGACTGCATTCAAATCATTAATTTAATTTTTTGCATATTGCTGCCTTTGCTTTTATACCCCACATATTTGTATGCAGTATTTACCCATTTAATGTAAAATAATACTATTTTTCTGAACCCGACATGACAAGAACGTTTCTTTGCTTTTCAAAACCAGTTTCACATTCTAGTGAATGGTCCAGCGCCTCACTCCGCGTCATAAGTCACCCCCGCCACCCCCTCAAACCTCATCTCAGCCGCTTGTCCCCTTCAACGAATCCTCTCAATGACAATCCCGTGCCAAGAAAGGCTCGGTGTATAATGAGCTGCAATTACCAAACAGCAAACGACAGAGACACCTGGAGACACCTTGTTGGAGTGAAAGATTTGTAAAACCCCTAAGATGAAGGGTAGACGATAACACGTTGGTGATCTTATATGTTATATATTAAATACATTTTAACATGTGTACTCATTAAGTCATTTATTACATGAATCACTTTAAAATCAAAATTGTATTATATAGTAAAACTTCGTTAATTCCAAATTCAAAGGACCCAAAAAAACATATCGAATTTGTGGAGCCCCGTTTATTCGAAATTTGCGGTGCCAAAAGAAATTAAATCGGAATGCGATTGCGAAATTCGCCAAAAATCGTAAAACTCTTGAAAAAATTAAATTTGTTAAAATGTTCATTTTGTGAAAAATGTACATATTTTAGCATTTATTTCAAGAAAACATTTCGAAAACGCGATATTTATTATTTAAATGTAAAGATGGCGTTATTTCTATTGCTAAAATAGATATTTACGTTTTCTGTTCTCATTCGAGAATTTTTTTCTCATTTTGTCACGTTTGGATGGCAGTAATCGAAAATGTCCCATTATATTTGAATTTGCGGAAGGCTTCTTCAATAACAAATACCGTAATTAGAAAAAAAGAACCGAACTAAAGAGGACTCTAAAATATGAAAAACTATTTTAAATGCGTTCAGGTATGAGGAATTAGCGCAAACGCTGCAAATTAAAACTACATACACGTTAAGATAGCCAACTGAAGAAAGCAAATAGATAAAGAGCATACATAACGTACCGCAAAATAATAGGAAAACCTAAACGCGATCAAAAAGCCACGCGCATTAATAGTTTTTTACAACTTGACTAAATTTTTGAAACTAAAACCAAACTAATGTTTTGATTTATGGCGTAAGGGTCTACAAATTATTTTGAATTACGGATTACTGAAGTTTTAGAATAATCAGGATTAATCTACCATCAATTTTGGATCTTGTATATTTAAAAAATTCGAATTATGACGAATTTAGAATTATCGGGGGTCGAATTAATGAGGTTTTACTGTTTGGCAGTAATTTGTATAACATGTTTGACAGTAATTTGTATCTGTAAAACATTATTTACTGCAAGCCAAATTCAAACGCTGGACATCATTGACCTTGGAATCTATGCCTCTCCGTACTCGTGATGTAGTTTTAATATTTTGTTCATTCTCAGTTGTCAGTTTTTAACATACCTAGCTTTATTTTTAACAGTGTTTTTAATTTCTCAATCGCAAAAAGGAGGTTTATATATTTTTTATATTTTACTGCTTATAACTGATATTGTTTAATGTATATACTTTTTGAATTTTATGTAATAATTTTTTGTGTTAAAGCCTGTAATGGGCGTAAAAAAGTAAATAAATAAATAAAAATTATAATAATTTCGTTGTCTCTGTCGTTCGTCTTCCGTAACTTTATGTAACTTCCTTATAGTATTTTTCTTTCTTATTTTTTTTATATAAATAAATAAATACTTATTCCTTAGTAACCGACATGTAAAATTTTGTCGTTTTTGATGGGCTACAGCTAGTTTTGTTAAAATGTTTTTACATTTTATGTTAATTTCATTCTGCGACGTACATCAGTGTCATAAACAACCCGTGAAATGATAATCTGTATACTAAAAAAATGGGTGCACGTACAGATAAGCTCGCGTTCGAAGTTATACTTCTTTGGCATACATAAAAATCTACGTGCCGTGCATTAATGACAGTTCCTTATTAACGAGTAAAAAAAATTAAAATGCACATTAAATACAGTAACCACGTACCTGTGTGAAACGGTACACGTATAATTCACCAAAATAACACATTATTGAATGTAGCAATTACAATTACATTATGAAAACTATATCGGCAAACATAAAATAATAAATAAAATACTCAATAACAGCGCCCGGAGCATATGCAATTTTCATAACATCATTTTCATGCAATGTCATCACTTAAAAGAATTGCTATTTGTTAAATGATCACTCGGAAAACCGCTGTGTTGTGAAAAATTCTGTTGCATGACATCCCGTTGCAACCTAAAATTTCACTCTTATCGCACCTAAAGAAATTCTTTAGTACAAAAATTCGTTGAACTTTTTTTCTATCCATATTGAATTTTTATTGATCTTTATAATGAATTAAATCTTTAATCAAAAGTGTAACATTAATTTAAGGGGGGGTAAGGTTTTTAACTTTTTTTTTTTGCATTTTATTTTTAATTTTTTAAATGAATGTATAACATCGTAAGAATATTGTGTCAAAATTTCAAGTCAATCGGAGCAAAATTGACGAAATTATGAACATTTGAGCGATACTCAGACTGATTTTCTATACCTGCTCGGGCAGCTAAGAGACGCGCTCACCTGAGGACTACCGGACGTGCTATTGTATTAGAAGAGTTTTGCGTAGACAAGGACACACAGATGCTGATGATGAAAGCTCTTTGCCGTGTGAACAGGGCATCGACGATTATGTGTAAGTATAAAATAAGTGTTGAGTTTTATTTTGAATTTTACAGTGTGCAAAACTTTAAATCGTTTTCCCCACATCTCACGTTTTCAAAGACGGTGTCCATCATAACTTCAAAACTACTGCACCGATCCTTTTGAAATTTTGAACACTATTTCTGTGCATAATTTACGAGGTAACGCTGTAGAGTTTTTTTTCATATTTGTTATTAATTTATATTTTTTAATAACAAATTAGTCGATATTTTTCGCAAAAAATCGCGTTTTTTCCTTCAAAGTTTTCCAAAAAATTTAAAAATTGAAATTTCAAAAAACCCTCCCAGCGTTACCTGGAAAAATTTATTATCTAACGAATGAACTTTGATTTTTTGATTTCAGATGATCTAGCACCAAGTTATGATGGACACCGCAATTCTACTTTTTTCCGAGACACGTCCGAATAATTGCTGCCATTGCCGTATTTTTTAATATTTTGTCTTGAAAATTTTACACAATATTCTTCAAATATCATACTTTAATGTACCATTGGTTTTAATAAAGAGATTTTAACTGTGTCGTCACAAAAAATCCACAAAACATGCCTTTTTTTGTACGAATTAACCTTACCCCCCCCTTAACTCGTTTTAAAACCATTTCATGATACACTGAATATACAAATTCTGAACGTTTCACTACGGCCGCGGCCGATGCACCGTCCATTGAGCAAATGTCCCCAGCTGGGCCGGAGTCAAATATCGCTCGTGCATCGTTGTTCCGGCTGAACGCCGATATATAAATTAATTACATCGGTCGAAGGCCTTTGAAGTAGGCGGTGGAGCGTTTGTTGAGACAATATATGGACGGGATGTGGCGCATACCGGCAGTTCCATTCGCCCTTTGAGACGAATGCATTTGGTCTAGCCCAGCGATGCACGACTCGGGCAGCTGGTATAGCAATTACCCACACAGTGCGATTACCCAATTAAGTACGATTTGTGTTTGAAAATCAATGTCAACTATTACGTACACTGTCGAAATAAAGTGAACTAACCTTCGAAGTGCATCTGTTAATATTACAAACGGATTAGAGTCTTGTAGATTCCACGCTGCCATTTTGTTCGTGAACTGAATATATATATTGTCCTACAGTACAACTGATCATATATTTATATGGAGTGACCAATTAAGGGACTGTGGAATCCTAAATAGTTTCGTTATTTTGTATGAGTGACATTTAATATAATATGTATAACATATTTTCATATCAGGGGGAACGATTGGGTTGGCCGGGCGATGGGGGTATGATACCTATGTTTCGCGCTAGGTCCTAAGGAGTAACTGTGGATAATTGGGTTTAGATTAGTCAAAATGTGTCGGATTTTACAGATATTAAAAAGACAAATGTTCGGTTTAATGGCGTTATCTTATGTTCAGGACTAAAAAATTAACGAATGGGTATTAATAAATAATTAATTACTATAGGTCGACCACAATCAAAAGACCATTCCCTACCTATGTCCGGTAAGAAGAAAGCGGGGGAAATTTGCCTGGCAATCCCGTATTACAAGCCTCAATATGATATTCCTAATAAATATATATTTTTTAGTTTAAAAAAGGTTACTAACTTACTAGAAAAACTTATTTTGGATTCATTTTTACATCGTAACAACACATATATTTTTTGCGCACATTCTTTTGAATGCGGTCTAGCTATAATCTGAAGACAAATTTAAATTATAACTATTTGCAAAGGTCCTAGTTATTTATAATATTTATTCATCTTACATGCATATTAGTTTTTATTTCGTTATTTCGTTCTACTCGCATACTTCGATGTTTATATATTTTAGCATACGTTTTATCCTGATAAAGGGACATTAGAACCGACACATATCGGTATTTTTAACAAATTAGTGGTGTATATTCTTGTTAATTGCATTAGTAATGTCATTTTGAATATTTTGAAGTAATCTTGTTAGTTAGCCTTTGGTCAGAAAATCGTCAAAATAATAACTCGAAGATTTTTTTAAATTATTATACGCATTATTATTATTACACACAGCAGATCTTTATATTACAGCGACAACTTCTATCATGAATTTATTTTGATATATTTTGTTTACTAGTACATGTCAATAAAAATAACCGTCTTACCAACAGATATTAATCGACTCTACGACATCTCACGAGACAATTATTCCTGCTTACCTCTCATTGGAGACAGGATTTATGAGGGTAATTGGCGATGCCACAAGGTAGAAGCCGAGCTCATTCTCCTGGCGCAAAATGTTTTAGTCATTTTAAGTCACCAGATAATTGAGTAGCTTGTTGGTCTTGTGGTTAGGACACTCGCCTCGTGATCCAATGGTCGCGGGTTCGAATCTCAGCCCAGACTAGGAAGTTAGTCCTATTTTCATAGCACAAGCGTTTAGCTTAGTTTGAAAATAGTAAGAATATTGATGTGACACGTATTCCGTGTTCGCATCTCTATTTATTTAAAAAAAAAAAAAAAAGATAATTAGTTTTTTATATGAAAATAATTGATTTATATGAAAATAACTAAACTGAATAATTCATATATAAAATATTTTTTCAATTGATTCAGCAACATTGTAGATTGACTTTTAAAAAAATATTGATTGTATTATTTGTATATATATATTTTTTATTATTATTTTTTAATATTTATTTATACGTAGATACATGTTTTTTTATAATAAATTGATTCTATATTATAACATTTTTACAGACATTATACTCCCCATAATATGAGTCAAAGCTCGAGCTTATGGGAGGAGTATTTACAAGCCAAATTATAATATAAAAGAAGAACTAAAGAATAAAAGTAAAAAAAAAATTTAAGTATTAAAGTATAAAAGAAGATTTATTTTATTTGATTAATTACACCAACATGTTTCAGAAAAACCTTTCCATCGTCAGGGTGTTGTATAACTGTCAAAATATCAGAATGAAATGTCTTTTGTTTCTTGTTTTTCTATATTATTTGAAAAATTATTTTTAAATATTATTACTGAATTATATGACAAATTATTTTTAAATATTATTACTGAAGTTCTTGATTATTCGCAATTATTGGAAAAAATTTTAGAATTGTGCTAGTAGTTAAATTAAATTGATATTTAATAATATTTTGTTTACTATTACATGCTTTACTATTTTCTAATGATTCTAATTTATTCAATTTCAGACCAAAATTATTTTTGTGTAAAATAGAAAGTCCTAAATTTTTATCCAAACCGTGATCATTTACTAATGAAATTGATCATATTTTACGCTATTAAAGGCTCCGACACCGGTCACCGGTAACACTGTATAATTGGTCTTGCGAAGAATAATATCATACTCGACATTTTAATGCGAAAAATCCTATTATGATTTCTCAGAATTGTTTTCCTTTGAAAAATTGCGTATCAAATTGAAATAATTTATGAATCGTGTAATATTTAATTTTAGACTGTCCATTGGGAAATATAATAAAATTATTTCCCATTTATGCTGTTATTAAGTTTTCTCACTGATGAATGTCATTAGGATAATTAAAATTAACGAAATTTGTTTTGACATGCAATTATAGTATTTATTAATAAGATAAGTAACCATTCTGTAATATTTATCATTCACATAGCACTCAAAAAATATTGTTTGTGTTGTGTATTGTAAATAATTTTGAATAAATATTTTTGCGTATTCGTACTCTAAAGCGTTTTAAATATGGATTTTTTTAAATTAGTTTTCTAATATTATCTTTGTAGATTATCTAAACGACAATCTTTAAGTAAACATATCTAATAGGACAGGATAAGGATAGTCCGACGACATTCCAAAATAATATTTGACCTTGGTTACATTTTTCATCTTGGAATAGAGTATTTTTATTTATGTTGTCTTCGAGCAAAATTTTCATTACATTATTCAAAAATAATATAATGAATGTGCCCGGATAGCGTACCAAATTTCATCCCTTCGCACATCAGTTCAGTATTTTTATGTATCTTAAAATATGTGAATCAATTTTCTGAATAATTTAAGCTTATAAATATTTATATAATGAACGAGAAAACACTTTGTATACTAACCACTTGTTGAATTATCAACATGTTTCGGGGCCAATGGACTCTTCATCGGGATATAACGTACCTATACTAAAAAAATAATATTTTGAGTTTGTCCGAATTTTTCAGAACACAGTACTGGATTTTTGTCACAGAGATATCATTAATCAAGATATATTATAGATGTCTCACAGAGACGAAATAATATATTTTATGGGAAAGTACCTACATTCCCATAATATATATATAATTTCGTCTCCGTGAAACATCTATAATATATCTTGACTATATGAATATCTAATGATGTCCCTGTGACAAAAATCCAGTACTGTGTTTTGAAAAATTTGGACATATTCAAAATATTCTGAATGAAAATACTGGTCTAAAAAGGAGTTTAAAAAAATTTAAATGATATTTCAGGCGTATTCTAGTGTAATGCTAATAATTCGGAAGAATCTCATTACACATATAAAGGATATTGCTAAAAATTCCAATTTTAAAACAAATAGATATATTAGTGATATCTGTGGTTATTTGAGGAGAATGAAAAAGCTTTGGATGCCGGTACTTACTTACCTCTGAAACAATAAATATTTATTCATTTTGTCTTAGCATAAATAATTCTTTTCTTAAGAATGATAATCAGTATAGACTGATTATATCAATATCAAAAACGTATTTTAAAAAAAATATGGGAACACCAAATATACTGACGATTCTTTTAAATGTACGCTGATTATTCGAGTTTGTAGCGGTCATTTTTTATAGTAATGGAGCAAGTATATCGATGGAATGCATTTTATTTTCTTTATTCATACCACTCTTTCACGCGATAAATAATAAACATTAGATGCTTTTATTCCATCAGTAAACCATCTCTTATTTTAATTGTTAATGCAATAGCAGGCCACGAGGCCCGATTACCGTAGCGAGTCGCATCACAAAAGCACTCTAGGCTCGAGACAATCAGATGGTTGTATTGTGACCTGGCCGAGAGTCGAACTTGGAACCCTCTGTGTGAGAAGTGGGAAGTCAGTGTCATGGACATTAGACTACGAGAGCCCCCCCCCCCACTATTCGTGGTTTCGATAAAGCACGCCATTAATTGGGAATCGACGCTTTCCATAACAATGTTTAGCCCGACAGCTTAATTATCTATTTAAGGCGTAAAATAGTTGGATAAGGAGTGAAATGGTAATAAAATAGATATCGATCCCATCACGTTCGGATGTTACGAGGCGTCTTCCTCCAGAATATCTTAATCGGGGTTGACCGGCGCCCGATGACGACGTAACCTACAGTCGTGTCTTACGTAGCGCTCTAATCTAGCTTTAAACCCTCAACTCTAATACGGAGGTATGCTCTATCTCGGAACGGAGCGAGTTATCTCGCGGATTCTCTCCGGCTCTCCTTGTAAACCCGCCTCCATCGCCGGATCATTGTGTGGAGATCCCATCTCGAGACGGTACTTCACGTCAGAGCTCTTCAATCTTTGTTTAAACTGACCGACCCAAATATTTATAGATACTTATTCTATTATTCTTACAAGTTAAATCCATAATGCATTTGAAACAATCCAAACCGTAGTTTATTTTAAACTAGAAAAAAAAGTTTTTCAGAGACAAATAAATAATTAGATTAAAAAAAATTATATTTGTTCACTTAGAGCCAAAATATGATTCTAATCTTTCATGTAACATCTGCCGATGTACTATTCCTTTATAATTTATTGCGCAACAATATCGATTGCCCTGAATTATTCTGCGCGATAAATTTTAATATTTCTCTTCATCGTTCAAGGTATAAACCTCTTTTCCACATAAATAATTATAAAACTATTGCCTCTACGAATTCTCATATAAATCTTTCCATACGTACGTTAAATAATTCTCTATTCTCACCAAAGCCACCTCTTAAATAATACACACGCCAAAATTCACTCTTAACACATTCACGAATACATACACCATTCACACGGTGTATAAATAATGTATTTTACATATTTTTATATGTTTATACAAATGATTAATTGTTTTTTGTTTATTTGCCAGCCGATAACTTTTAGTTTGGATTTTTTTAAAATTTTTATGTATACTTAATATACTTATAAAATATAAATAAACGAATGATAAAAAAAATACTGAAAATATTCTTTATTTCTTTTTTACAGACCTCGAAAAACCGCCCGAAATTCTTGCCTCTAGTTCTTCTTCGCAATCAATTAACAATTACTATTATTATGTGTATAAAATAATTGTATCGAATACATCATATGTTTACTCAATCTCAGTCCGCCAGATGAGGGGCCCTGCTCTACACACCCTCCCCCGGGGGCTGCTTAATATGTCTCGCAGACAGAGCTTTTATTAACACCGTAAATTTCCCTGCTACGCAACTACCTACACCTCTTCTTCGCGCTTTCGTACGTTTCATAAGCAACTTGCTGACGTGAACAATGTTTCATTATTTGACGGAGAAGGGCGCTAATACTGTCGACAATAAACCACACTCACATATCCGCTTTTACGGTTTTGAAATTGGTTTACTTTCACGAGAAATTAATTAATTTTCTGTCTTTAATTGTGACAGAACCTTGTTACCTTTATAGAATATATATTAAAGGCGACCGCGTAAATACCGATGCGCATATCTGCCCCAATAAGTTAAAAGCCAGTAAACCCTTACATTTTGAAAAATGTTTTTTTTTTTGTCGTTTTGGATACTTGAGGTCATTTTTTGACTTTCTAATAAGCTTGTTTGTCGTATTTCTATCAAAATATTAATATAAGCATTTTTAATTTGCAATATATCCACCGGGGTGTATGTAACATGTAGCTTATTATAAGTTTTAAGGTTCAAACTATATAAAAATGCCTCAAGTAATAATAAAATAATAATAAAATAAAATAATTTTTTATCTGTATAAATTCAATATCCATTGACTGAGCGAAAAAATAAATTAATATTCATTTGAACGGTAAGTTGCTACATTCGCGTTTCCTTGATTTACTCAGAAATTTATTTAATGAAGATACTGCTTTTTAGCTTGGTGGGGCAGATATATGTATATCAAACCAATTCTATTATATAGGAAACCTTAAAAATATGTAGGTATTTAAGTACACGAGAAGTGTGAATGATGCAGATAATAGTACAATAGGTAGCGCCTAATTATTTTCGCCTACCCTTACGGATATCTACAACTCTTTAAGTACTACGACCCTTCACAAAGGATTAGTAAAACAACATTTATCTGAACACAGCCTTTATCCTGTGGAGGAAAGTTTGAAGATAATTAATTAAACCCTTATTTCTGCAAAGCGTGTTAAATAAGATATACAGTGTATTATTTAATGTATACCTACATGGTTTGTGTAGTTCTGAAAACAATAGAAACACATTTTGAACACTGGCGTACTATAAAATGAACAAATGAGGATCCACAAATGTTTTACACTATACTTCTACTATCAAAATGATGTAACTTAGTAACTGAAACCTGCATTAATATGTATAAAATGATAATACAGACCGTCTAGTATTACAATAAGAATATAAATGCTTCAACATTGTGGAATAGTTTTTACTTCGCTTAGATGAATTTATTTTATTTACATAATTGTATAACCATTTATTAATATTTTTATTTATTTTTTATAATGTTAGTTTTAGACTGTTAAATAGTAAGTCACGATTGTTTAAATTGCTTTCGGCTCAGGAACCATCATCGTGTCCTACAACATGGCTCCATTAGAGTCAACACAAAGAAGTTAATAAATCATTTTTCAAAGGGCCGTGTCCTCCCAAGTCATTAATCAGGGATTATTCTAATTAGGGTTTAAGTCCCCGCCTTACTCGACAATTACAGGATGATTGCGAGGCATTGTCAAAATATCTCAACCACAATGTATTATGTATTTGAGAATCAAGACACGAAATCGGATTAGTTCCTCCGAATGACAAGTTTTATAATGGTGTGTTCAGAATTACTAATCGTTTAGAAGATAGACCTCCACTGTATGATTCATTTATTTAAAAGGTACTTAGTAAAACGGGTCGCGGTGGAATATGTAGTAGGTAAGTATACTCGCATTTATATAATGAGAAGATATATAAAGTTTTTATTTTATTATAATTGAGTGTTCCCGTTTAGTTCCACGGTTTTGTGATGTTCATCCAAAGCGAGATTTCTTAGGAAACAATAATGGAAAAATAAACAATAAAATCTAAAAAAAATCTCATCTAAAAAAGTCATAATTATTCCAAAGGTGTTGAAAATATAATTTAATATTGTCATATAATTTATTTTTACATTACTAGCATAAAAATCGTTACAATTACATACTAATAACAATACAGTTCCGATATAGATCATGAAAAATATACATCAATCTTTAGTCTATCGGTAAAAGATATGGAAAAACTAGCTGGGGTCTACCTTGTAAAAAATATATTTAAAACACACAAGGTATTCAAAATTCGGTAATAAAATTAACTTACAAATCATCTGAATGTGCAACTAAAGATATATATATATATATATATATATATATAAACTTTTAAAGAAGCAAAGATCTTATGGTATATTAATAACAAGTTATCATGAAGATAAGTATCAGCATCGACTTCATAAACATGGTACTAGATTTACGACAAATACTGAAAGAACCTAATAAATATAGTCAAAGAACTTTAAAATATGTAATACGGAAAATGTTTTATAAACTTCCACGAAATGTTATAAAGAAAATATTAAGAAAGGCTATAAAACAAAAATTAATGGAATAACTTCTCAATAACAATAATTTATACTGATGAAGTGAGGTATTATCTTGTTAATGTTTTTTTTATTTATTATGATTATTAATTTGTCTGTTTCCTTTTTCTTTATGTAGGTACATAAACTTATGTTACTTTGTTTTTTTAACTTCTTACAAAAAAAAAAACTACTGACAAACCGGTTTTGCGGGTTAGTGAGTTTTTCTTTTATAAAAAAATTATGTGTAAATGTTCAATTATTTAAATAAAAGAAAATAAAATTTAAAAGGGTATTTCGTAAATCTTTATAACTATTAAGGCACATAGTATTTTCAGCTAAATTCATTATTTCAGTATATTACACCCACATTTTTGAGTCTTGTACCTATGCATAAAGCATTAATAAGAAAAGCTTTCATTCAATCCAGAATTACATTGCTTATTAATTATGATTTTCATTCCTTCGATTCTTAGATTAACTCGTACATAAAATATTTATTATAAACACACGACTGAATATATTTAAATTTTGGCGTTGTTTGCTTTAATTCTTTAAACTTTTTATTTTAGTCAGAAGAGGATATAAGTAGCATTAAAATACTACTTGTATTAATTGCTAATGATAATTAAAATCAAGTTCTTCTTCCTATGGGATGCTGATTTTCCCATGCCTTGAAAAGATAATGTACCTCATCAAATGTCTCGCTGGTACAGATAACCGGTTTGTTATCGATTGACTTTAATATGTTTGACACGAAATGTCAATACTTAAAATCAACGAAGCCTTCGGACTCGCCGACATTCTGATTGGTGAAATTGTCTCGTTTGATTGACGATTCACGAACTGATCATGACTGGTGAATTATGCGGTCAGGAGTGTAGCGAAGTAAGGATCACATCCCTCAGTAATGTTGACTCATTTAAGTAGTTCATGACCAAGGTATAAATTATGCTATACGTAGATATGATTTTCGTAAATACTTGGATAAAGTCGGGATGATTGGGACGAGAACCACCGTACTTATACCGTGCGCTCGTCGGAGAATGCAATGCTTCATAGATTGTGGAAGATATATATTTATGACAAGTTATATCCACCACGAAAATCATCTGTATTCGAAATATAAATCAAAAGGTTCTAATAATTTTTGTTTTCGCCTCGTTATCTTAGAGTCGAAAGGATTTGGAATTATGCAAGCATATGCACTGAAAAGTTATGTATTTACTTCCTTTCTTTTAACTCGTGGCGTCTGCTTGCTTGTTTCCTTGACGAAAAAACTTTGGATCGATTTTTTACCCTTTTCCCGTGATTCAATCGAGTTGAAACTTTGCAAGTAGACTCGTGGCGACGATCAAGAAGATCTGTCAAATTTTCGTTAAAAATAATAATAATTATAGTATAATTTTGGATTTTTTAAATTTTTAATGGTTTTTTCGTATAAGTTGTATGGAGATTCCGATGCATAAGGTAGACACTAAACCCGAAAATGAGAAAGGGAGCATTGTAAAAACTTCGTTTTTATGGGTTACTTTTTATTTTAAATACGAAACGCCATTTGAATATAATCAACTTCACAATATACCTAATACGTTTTCGCTACAATTAAGATATTCTAGATTAATAATAAATAATTGGAGGAGTGTGTGCTCATGAATTTGATAATTGATATTTACATGTTTGTTAAAAATGTATATTAATACACATGTCTAGGGGGATGATTAATATGATTGGTAAGATTTGTTTTTGTGATAGCTAAAATAAGAGTTAAATGTCTTCGAATCGAGGTCTCACGACGATTCAAAGACGAATTGCTAAAAGTAGACATTTTCAAAAAAAAGTCCAAGTGCCTGCCCATTTTCATATTTTATCGATTTTCGGTTCTGTACACACAGCTACGCAGCATTGGATGTCGAACGAATGAATGTGTTTTTATTTTGAAAACTGATATCTGACAATTACGTCGTTTTTGCAAAAAAAACATCGACTATAGGATACACACCTAAAATCGTAATCCAATAAACAGTTATTTTTTTACGAATCTTGTACGGGGCTATTCAATAATGTATTTTGCAATAAAAATATGTCGTTATATTATTATTACCCGGACGATACAAAAAGACCGGTCGGTCTTCTGCTGACGTTGGCCTACAGGGGAGATTACTCGTCGTGACTACCAATGCTGTGTTCGCTTCTCACCCCCCGTAGGATGCGACTGTGCCTAGCTGGAGTTCAAAGTTGAACTATTTATTTTTGTATCAGACGTGTACCAATTAAAACAGTGTCCATAAAAAATATAATGCCGCTCCATGATGTGAACAATAATAATAAAGGATTATTTTTATGAATAATTATTATTCTATCAATTAATTAAATGACTTTGAATTGACCACTTGGAGTAACTCTACATCTACCGGTTTCGATACCACTGTATCTTCGTCAAGACGGACGCATACTAACTATCCATTACCTGCTTATTCTCGCAAACAAATCAATTTTTAAACGGGGAGGGGGGTGGCTACAGTTATAGTGGGGCTAATTGACGGGGGTAATGTTCGCGAATTCAGAACCATAATTTGAAAAAAAAAAAAGAAAACGGTACCGAGATTCTACATGTAAATAATATGAAATACTAGAAATCAAAATATTCCTGAACAATAAAGCCAATATAATTAATAAGCAGATAAATTTTATGAATAACCCGTTACTTGATATATTTCCCATTTCGGCGTCCACTCGTCAATTACCCCCACCATAACTATAGCCGCGCCCTTGTTCAAAAATTTATTTGTTTGCTAGAATAAGTAATGGATAGTTAATATGCGTCCGTCCTGACGAAGGTACAGTGTTATCGAAATCGGTAGACGTAGAGTTACTCCAAGTGGTCAATGCAAAGTTATTTAATTAATTATTATGTCAAACCACAATATTGACGGTATAAACATGAAAATAAAAAAAATATATATTTTACTTCCTTTCTTTAAAAAAGTTGTCATTATATTATTTAAAAAATGTATGTTTTACAGAAGACTAATGAAATCGTTGTCTGAGGGTTTTCAGTCATTAATGGCCAGGGGTCCTGATTTACAGCAATTTTTTCCTGCATTATGAAATATAAAAAGTTATATTTTTTTACATGTCTCGTTACACATCGAAACATTGAAGATTTTGAATTTTTTTTGTTCGAAATTAACTTTTATTTAATTTATTTATCCAAAAATTTTCACTAGACTAAAATAATGCAGCGTTTCATATGTACAATCCTAATGGTTTACTATACATGCTACAAGAAAGCGATCGGCTGACCCTATCTGCTTTTAGATATACCCTGTAGGGAGATATATGGCCAGTTTGCGGCAAATAGTGACTGCGTGTCTACGACTAGTGTTTCAGGAATTTACAAAACAGAAAGTAGAACGATTGTGTCCATTATCCTTTATGCAAATTTTAATTAAAGTCCGCTCTCAGATAGCGTTGCAAAATCAAGTGAGTATCGAATCTCATTCTAAAAATGATGTATTATGCGATCTGGTTGAGGATGGGAAAAATATCAGTATTACAGACATGTTAACAAACGATCTTATTAAATTTATATTGCATTTAATCAAATCCTGTACAAAATAAATAAGAAAAAGGCTACAATTGAATACATTAAATTTACACTTAAACCAATGTAAGAGCAAACGTGTGAGGTTCGGTAGAATAGGCCGGCAGCGAGGTGGAGGAACCCACTGTTTAAAAAAAATATAATTTCGATATCAACAAATATGAATAAATCATTTATTTTCAATCCATGTTTTCTGTTGTTTATTACCAAAAATGTTTTCGTTGGCCATTTTTAAGTCAGCCGCGTGCTTTCGATACACCTAATTTCGCGGTCTTCAATCATTTTATGTCACCATATTGTGAAAATAATCGCAATGCTTAATCATCTTCATATCATATTTCGACTGGATGACCGTTTGACCACAAACTGACGACTCCGGCCATAAATCATAATACCAGTAGGGATGCGCAACGTTGCAAACGCTTTGTCAAATTTGCTACCTGCGCACGCACAGTCGACGAGTTATTTGTGGAGAGTGAGTTTCGAGAGCTCTGTTTGGTCAACGGTCTTTTGTTGTCACTTAGACCTTCGCTATTTGCTAAAAAGCAGTTACTTTCTAACTTTGGTTGAAGTTGGATGACGATGCAACGCATTGTCGTTCTTTAATAAACCGAAAAGTGATGAGTAACATCAACAACCCCAAAAAAATTATAGTAATTTTTTAATTCGTTTCTTTTAAGAGCACTTTTCAAAATAAATACCCATTCCAAACCATTTATGTTGTTTATATTTTTTTACATTATAACTTCGTATCTTCACATTTTTATGTATTACATGTCACTACATTTACTACGATTTTCACAATAATAACTTAAATTAAAAAAAAACTGAAAATTTCTGAAAAATTTTCAGTATTATATATATATGTACCGCCCCTTAAGTTAGATAGCTCTATCGGACCTCTCGTTAAGATGTTTTACAACCACAGTCGTCAGTTGCTTTGGTCCTGACTAAGTTGAGAGCGCGTACACTCTCTGGACGACTGCACGGCGGCTGCTGCCGAATAAAAGAATAGGATTGTGTTCATTAGAAGTGCGCAAGATGGCCGCTGATTATTTTGACACGGCGGCAGCCGGAAGACGGGCAAAGGAAGACATAAAAGGGAATATACCGCTCGTGATCGATAGGGGAAACGGGGGACAATTGTGTCCGCGGTCAATTTGCTATAGCTATAGATTTATTCCCTAATTCAGTTCAGACTGATAAATTACATTAGTTAAATAGTCGTGATAATATTAATTAACTCGAAGATTGTATTCGCAATAAAAATCTTGTAGATAATTTGTATTCTAACTAATTAACTTACTAATCAACCCGCCACTGCGCTGCAGGGGTCGGCAAAGAAGATGCGACACCCGAAGAAGGACGCTACACTGTGCTGTCCTGACAAACCACTTTTGCATCCACTTTCATACCAATTTCATCATCTTATGCATGCTTTTATATTTTGGAAAGTTTTAACCGGACCGTCCACTAATATTTGTTTTTCTAATATGCCAGGTTTTCTCAGAAGTCCTCCTTCAACACCCGCATCATATATTTTCTTTACCATCCTCTCTTCGCTCATATGGTCCACATGACCAAACGACTAATAAATATACTATTAATATCATTTGAATGATTTAGCAACATTTAAATTTAAAAGATAATTTGTACAAAACATACAATACTTTAGTTATTTATTACTACCATAGTTTCGAGAGGAGCAGTCCCTCATCATCAGGTATTGTTAATAACAATTTATTTAATAACCATACCTGATTACGAGAGGGACTACTCCTCTCAAAACTATTGTAGTAATAAATAATTTAAATGTTGTGTGTGTAGTACGAAGTTTAAATAAAAAAATATTTTAAATTAATATTGTTAAATTAATTATTATAGTCGTACAAATGTAATATTTAATGCAATAACTTTGTGGTTTGGAACCTTCGATATTTTGGCTGGATTTTATTAATTATAGATAATTTTTTTATATAACCACACGATTTTATTATTTAAATACATCCGGTGAAACCAAAACTACAACTGTTTCTTCTCCAGGGAAGTAAGACAATAAGAAACCTTTTTTTTTGTTCCAAATGATTATATTCATATTTAATTTTGAAACAAAATCCAGTTTTTAATACTTGTCGCTAGAATGTTTATATTAATATCAAATATCATGAGAGTTATCGCAAAATATAACTGAAGTGACTTGTGTACTGGAAACATTTTTAGAATATGAGTGGTAATTGAATTTTACTTTCATGAAGGAACAGGTTCTGTAGCTGTTCTGTAGGTTTTAAATAATAAATATTTACGAAGGTATTTCTATTAATTACGTGCCTAACTATTCTCTTCGTTTACTCACTGTATACTGTTGCAGAGTGGGTCCAGGAATTCTAAAGTAATCCAGAAAGCCAATCATTCATCTTGTCAGCGTTGCTTAAAATATATCATTCCTATATCTGATCTGAAACAGTTTCGAAATGTGGCTTAAATACTAGCATTGTAGAATTTCGTTGCAGTATAAACCACTACATAGCTATTTGAGGTTAACAAACGAAGTTAAGAGATATATAAAATAATTGAAAATATTGCATCTCATTTTATGAAAAATTTATATTTATCCGTATGTTTTAGGTGTGCTGAACAGCATAAAAAATACAAATTAGAGATACGTGAGAATTATAGAAAGGTTACTTAATCTGAACAATCTAAGTAATGTTTTTATTACAATTTCGTAAAATTCATTTCAAATTTGATTACTGTGCCTATTTCCCCTTCAACGCTCTTTTTATTCTTCTCTAAACAAATATACAAAGGAAAGCAAAGCCAGCTGTCATTCTCTTATTAGGACGAGTTTCTTTAGAATCTATTAGAAACCATCGACGCTAGGTACTTCTAAGGAGTGCAGCTTTGAATTTTTAATAGCTTTGATGTGTGCTCGCCTTGTTTAGAAAAAGTGTCAAAGATATCCCGCAGGAAAGTTTCAACTTACATTCTAATAGTGATGTTTTAAGTTGACATTAGAATTTGTTTTATTTGGGAAGGTCGCTAGTTTTTCTGATTTTATTAATTACATTGTGCTTTGTTTAGGTGTTTAAATAATGATAACTTACTATTGACTCTTTTACTTTATTTTGACTTTAATTGACTCTATTTGCGATCTGAACTGTTTCTGCGGCGGATAGCGAGGCTCCGGTCATCTTGGACAGTTAGACACCTTATTGAAAATCTCCGATGCAGGTCGACTGATCGTTAATCCTTCGTCTTTTTGTATTCCCCTTTGTAGTAAATAATTTATTCAAGCTGTCTCCGTCCTCTTTTAGCGCGTCCAAACATTTTTTCCTTGATATTGTGGAGAGATATTCTTCAGTATGGTTCCGGATATGTTAACATGTGGAATTAGTAATTACATCTTGTTTTAAAAAGATATGAAACACTTATGTTAATTTGATCTGTCTAAAGACAACGAGTGAAATATTAGTAGGCAATGAATGTGTGAAACAAGTAGATGAGTTTGTGTATTTGGGAAGTATGTTCGATAGAAAGGGGAAGGTTGGTTTATTAACCAGATTAACCAGATTCTGGAAGATGGTCCCGATAGATGCTTAGCTTAGATTAGTAGCTTGTTGGCGTAATGGTCATGACGCTCGCCTAGTGATCTGCTGATCGATGGTTCGAGCCTCATTCCAGGACACTGGCAAGTTAGTCCTATTTTCATAGTATAGGCTTTTGGCTTTGTTTGAGAATAGTAAGAATATTGATTCGCCACGTATTTCGTGTTCGCATCTCTATTTTTTTAAAATGAAAGAAAATAAAAGATGCCTCAACAACGGTCGAGCTCGGATGCGAAGATCTATGAATGTGGATGAGGCGAGAGTTGTATGTCAGGACAGAAGAGTGTGGCGTTTTATCTTCTCTGCCTATCCCCACGGAGAAACAGCGTAACGGTAAGTAACCTCAACTGCTCTCCAGAAATACAATACGCACATTAAATCAGCATTACATATTCGTCAGAGATGGACAATAAAGAAAAATGAGCGTGCGTTTTTTCATGTATCTTTGAACCAGTTTTATAACATTTATTTTAGCCCAGGGTACTTAGCAAAAATGAAGAGCAATAATGTGAAACTGTCCTCGATGGAGGAAAACTTTCGAGGGGGCCAAGGCCAAGGCCACCGAGCAAAATGCAGACAATAGTGATAACGATGGATTCCATTATCTGATAAAAATTTGATAGATAATCTTAATAAGTCACTGTTGTTAATCAAATCAAAGATAATGCAATATATTTTAATATTTTTAACAAACATTTTGGCCAAACATCTTTTGAGTGTAACCCAAGAAGAGCGGAAATGAAGACAAAATCAATTAACGTCACATTTATTGCCGGGAAATTCTCGTCTTCGGCTTCAGCTTGTAGAGAGGAAGCATCTGTCGATTGGGATTATCAACAAAAATTAAGAGACATCTAGCGGAAGCTGGATTATTTTTCAAAGATCATTTTGGTCCGTATTTATTCCCTCAAAAACGGCTACTTTATTAATCTGCGAGAGCTATTCAGAATGCACGACACCGTGCCATCGTGATTGTACGTCCTTATCTCTAGGTAATAATTAACGTTCATAAAAGCCAGTGTGATACGGCGCGCCGATAGCGCGGACCGCCCTTGTTTATATTCCGGCCCGCGTCCCACCCACTGCCCGGTGTTGCGCGTGATTGCCGCTCACGCGTTTCTAAACGGCGCACATCCACCGTCACGACAAAACCCGCTCGATCTTTCTATCCAGCATCTTATCGCGCGGATAGCGCTCCATCTACATCGCGCTCATCCATCACACGTGCATTATTCCGGCCGACATTCTAACGTTTCGCCTTCGAAATTTACCGTATTACTGTATCTATCCAGAGCTGAAAAGATCTCGATGAAGCCGCTTCCAGTGGACCTTTGCTATTTCGTAAGCGGAGTTCGGCACCGCGTTGAGTAAATAAATTAGATTGACGTCTCAATAGTGCGGTTCTGAACTGGATCACTTTCATCTATTTATCTCTTTTGTATTCATCATCTGCGCTCGTGGCATTCTCAATCTCGTGTTTCTAGATAGTCTAATTCTTCGAAAGTAATCTATCATATCCACAACCACTCAAATAATTATGTAGTATTGCTAATCTTAAACTAAAATCTAAAACTATTGTGTAACCATGCGACATTGGATCCATCGATGAACCTTTATAATGGGACAGACGATCCCAGTATTCGGTTTTAATGGTCCTGGAATGAGAAAAAGCTAATTTGCTCCTTCACCTTACATTTAAATTGAAATACAAAGGAAAAGGTTTAAAAATAAGTAAGAAATCTTTAAACAAAGATTAACGTAAAAATAATGCATACTTTGATTTTAAAACAATTTTGTTACACGAATTTTACCCCCAAAGCAAAACGACAACTCAGTCGTATTTTCATACCACAAGCAATTAGTTTAGTTAGAAAATAGTATGAATATTTATTTACGTGCGCATATCTATTTTTTTCAAAACATGGAATTGTTAAAAATGAAAATGAAAATCATTCATCTTTCAGTGTTTATATATTTTTGGTACCCCGAAATTAATCCAAATATTGGTCCCGAAAGTTGTGTTATTACACAGAATGTACTAATCCCGCAATTCGTGTATATTGGACTAATACAGATATAGTTACATTTTTATACACTAAGATGATGCTAGAGCTGCTATTTATTTCTGCAATTTTGAATTATGAACCACACTTCTAGATTTTTAAACCATGAATTTCTACCGTTATTTTTGATGTGTAATATCTTGCCTCACGCTTTCCTGCAATCTGAGGTAGTGATTTCGTGAAAATGGACGGAAATGCGTAACAGAAAATAAGACGCCAGGGAAGCGGGCGCAATTTCATTTCATGAATGATCGCGTACGGAGCGCGTGCGATGGAAAAATCATCGTTTTTAAACAAATCAATGTCCAGCAAGTGCTATCACAGCAAAGACGCACACCTCCAACAGGCATCGCTTCTGATTTTGTATATATGCTTCGCGGCTAGTGTCAAGCGTGTGGATATTGTAACTTTGATATATTTCGGCTTATATTTTCGAAACTATCCGATAAATACTTAATTTTTTTTACATTAATGTAAACAATAACTATCCTTAATGATTTACATTCTCTAATTCTATGTAATTATGTGATTATTTTTAAATATTTATTCAAATTTTTCATACAATATGTACAGCTGCACACTACCGCCATCTATGAAAAAATATTTTTTTCGGGTCGAAATCCTAGGATTGGTCTGCAACAAGCACTCGCTTTCTCCACTCCTCTCTGTCACCTGCCAGCCTCTTCATTTCTTGGTAGGTGATACGGCGCACATCTCCGATAATCTCTACGATTGTTGCCTTCAAAATTTCCCTCGACGATGGTGACCCGGATGCCTTATATTATGGCCTATCCAAATTGCTCGCTGTTGGGCGATTCTGTTCAGGAGCCGCCTCTTTTCGCCCACTCTGCTCAATACCTCGTCTTTCGAATATGTTCTGACCAATGGATCCTCGCCATGCGCCTGTAGCACCACATCTCAATGGTGAAAATAAATAAATACATATAATTGACCAAACATATATCTAAATGAAATGCGTATGTAGATATACGATACCTACCTAGTGCGGAAAATTCAATAATAAATAAATGCACATACATTTTCTTTACTTGTATTTACTAATTAATAAATATATAGGTATTAGCTTTTTAAAATTTTTATGTTAATTTCTGTTGCTGCTCAATTGATATTTTTAATTGTGAGATGTCAAATGTTTGTCATGTGCGCCTACTGTAAAGCTCGCTCGTTTTTTTCATTGTAAATTATAAATGATGTGTATTTTTTATCACTTACTACATTTTTACTGAGCTCAAATGATTCGTATATCAACGTCAAAGATCTGTATCCTCACTTCAAAACAATGTTATATCATTCAGCACTAAACACATGCGAATAACAATTTGTCGTTAGTATTTTGTTTATTTTTCAACATCGAAATGAACGTCCTGCCAGTGCTTCAATGTTATCTCGCCCCTCCATCCGAGTCGTGGATGCGAAACGCTCGATTGATAAATATTTCCGTTCGCTCTGCGGCCTCAACGGCCGGCTCTGTGGGTGGCGGCTAGCGAAGGGAAAAACTTCATTTCAAAATGAAGACTACAACACACACACGTTCACCAGTTTGAAGACTACAAAGTGTACACTACAATTGTAGTACTACGAAATGAAGTGAAGTAATGAAGTAATTGTAGTATTAATGAAGTGAAGTAATGAAATGAAGTAATTGTAATAATAATGAAGTGAAGTAATGAAATGAAGTAATAGTGAAGTAAATTTTGAAATGAAATGAAGTATTTTTTTCCCAAGTAAAAATTTAACGAGCTAAAAAAAAAAAAAAAAAAAAAAGGTCGCCAAACTGATTTGTTCCATTTAGCTACACATCAACTTCCCAAAAATTTCTTCATAGCTCCCAAAATTTTTCAAACCATGGGGGGGAGGGGTTGTTACAGATTCCAGAAAATTCTTCATATATCTACATCAACTTTCCAAAAATTTCACGTAAAAATTACACTATTTAAAATGTGTTTCTCATACTTTCAATAACTTTGAAGTGTATGTACTTTGTAGTGTTCGCTTTGAAATGAAGTGTACTATTTGAAGTTTGTACTTTCAAAAACTTTGGTGTTTGTAGTTTGTAGTGTGCACTACACATCAAAATGTGCGAAGTGTGCACTTCAATGTAGTGTAGTACTACATTGTAGTAGTGAGTACAGAGCGGACCCATCACTAGTGGCGGCGCTCAGTACTGCATCTCCTCTCCGCATGGCCGCTTGTTGCGTCAATATTTATGGGGGCTGCCGTCAATGGGTGCAGGTGCGTTGCCAAAGAACTGAAAATCGACGCATATTTTTTTAACGTCTTGGCTAACGATTGCCCATTCTCATTTTTATTTACGTGGTGACTCATTCAGGAACAGCTCGCTATTTTGCTTTACGGAAATTGAAAAGGTTTCGCGAGGATTTAAAGATTGACTGTCTACACCATTGATACAATTGACCGCTCTACGTGGAAGTGAAGATTGTTCCTAAATTTAGCGCGGGAAAATAGGTTAGGTGTATGAAAATAAAAACACCCATGTTTTTAATTCTACTTATTTATTTTTTGTGAGACGCTCTGCTTTATGAGGGCATTATCAATCGTCTCACAAAAAATTAAAGAAGTTGAAATAAAAACGAATGTGTTTTTATTTTAACAAATTAAACAATAAATAGGTTGTAAAAAGGTCTTAAAAAAGTCTCAAGCTTTATGGCCCAGTATAAGATATCCTTACCAGATAACAGAGATTAAAGTACATGTAAGTTTGGGTACGGTATACCGCTCCAGGTATCCCGAGGAAAGTGAAAGCGTGAAGGCTGCAGCAGATAAGCCCCGTAACACGCACAAAACCCTCTTACAAAATCCAACAGGATCGAGACCGAGGAGAAAGCGGAGTCAAAGATGGTAAGGTAATCTCAAGCTCTGCGAGAGTCAGGGGGTGGCCAGCAGCTGGACCACAGAGGCGACGTCGAGGAATGGACGGTGCTCTATGTGACCGCGGTTGTGAGCGTCCCGTGAGGTCGCCAAGGAAGAAGAAGTGACTCGGTATTTGATCGGTGGTATTTATTCTAAGAAGCGGAGATAACAATGATCTCGTTTGCCGTTATTTATACGTTGACGTTTTTTCATACGAAATGCAAACGGGACTCGAGCGTGGGGGCGTGTCTCAACGATGAAAAAACTCGTTGGCGTGGGATGCGGGGAAGGACTTTATCATAAGTTATTTAATGTATTCACAAAAATTCTATTTTTATTTGGATTTAAAATCTTTACAAATTTTTTCAAAATTATTACCTATGGAAACATTCAAGGTAGTCAAGTATGTATCCGTTGCCCGTTTTGAAAATGTATTGTCATTCATCATGGTCTTGATTAGATCTATTCCATACTTTATTAGATAAATAGTTTAAAGGGTTTTGATATAGTATCGAAATCTAATGCAATATCAACGTTGTCACGGGATTGCGATGGTGGGAGACGAAATGAAACATTATAAAAAAAACTTTTATAATTAACAAAAACTCAAACTTTACCGGAGCGTTATTCTTTAATTAACGCTAAGTCATTTATCTTTGGAACAATTTACATTCGTCTTCTAGAATATTTTCCCGTCTGTGGTACACTTTTTTCGCTTCGCTTCAAGGGTTTCGCCCAAACTCGCTAACACGCTATATACAGGATCCTGTACTTACAGAAGTTTCTCGAATGTTGTCGCGTTTTCCACCAATTTCCAGTTTATTCGAAAACTTTGACGGTTTGATTTTTTTTTTGTTTTTCAAGTAATATTTTTTCAGTACACGCAAGGCGCTTTTTATATTTATTTGTAATCTATAATTTTATATAATCAACGAAATTGTTTAACTTAATTATTAGTAATCTAAGTCTCTACTTTGTTTTTTGATTTCTTAAATATCTTATTAGTGTATTGCAAATTAATCGTGTATTATATACTTTAATTTAAATAATTTAAATGTACAATACAAGTATATAATGTATCATGTATTTATTTTATTTGTTAAGAAAAAAGTGACAAACTAAATTACACGAAAAATAACTGACAACTTTAACGCAAACAAGTTTAGCACAGTATCTAGGACAAGGCTGCATACATAGAGTGCAATCTAAAATATGATGTATCACTAAAGCCATGTATTCACTAGGGGACAAATTGTCCCTCAACAGCACGCGCGGCATAGAGTCTACGTGACGTTGCAACGTCGTGCACTGTTTCGCGACCTCGCGCACAACATAGCGCGGCATTTCTACGTGCCGTGGCAACGTTGCCATGCGCACGATACCCGAGCGTACTCACTGCAACATTCCGCGGAGCGTCAGTACCACGTGGTATGTAAACAAGTGAATACGCATGCGCTGCATCTGTCAAGATGACAATGCGGGGAAACGAAATCGTTCTCGAACTCGTCGAGCTGTATCGATCGAAGATCGCATAGAATGTCCGTCCTTCTTTCTCTTTGCAGTAAATAATTTCGCATTTTCCTCTTTTTTCTCCTCTTACTTTTCGATAAACTCATTAACATAAACAGATACGCGGCTATCATTATAACCTCATAGGGCGATATATTTCCGCGACGTCTGGAAAACAATAATTATTTGCAAAAAGGACCTTGTTTTTAATAATATTCAATTTACTACAGTAAAACCTCGTTAATTTGAAATTGCGACCCAAAAAACATTTCGAATTGCGCGGAACCCCGTTTTCGCCAAATGAGATACCGCAGCTGTCATCCATAACCTCATCGGATGACATTTCCGCGACAAGATATGTGAGTCCCGGTGTGTACACGTCGAATGACCGCGTCATTGTCCCCGAAACATGAGCGTAGATGTTGATGCGACATGTCGAGCGGAATGTTTCGCGATTTGTCCCCTAGTGAATACATGGCTTAAGTCTCAAAAACTCAAAGGAAATACCCGTGACTTCCTAAGAAGTCAATTTACTTAGTGAAGCATCCGGTGTGACGGGATGCGAATGATACGGTCTTTTCTTTTGTAAAAAGTACTTTACTCGACGCTAGCTTCCCGGAGTCGGAGGGGGCATAGGCCTTTGGCAATGTCTCACTCTCTGCGCAGCCGCTCGGCGCATAATGGATCCAGTTTTTGTTCCATGAAAACGAAAGCCTCTCCCGTTCGACGTCCGGTCGGTAATACTCACATTGTCCGTTTGCGCATGCGCTCGCGTATTCGATAAGAAAAGTCGCGCATCTGAAGATTACGTCAAGTTACGTGTTGCGGAGTGCTGTCTACACCATTAAATTAGCACATTTTCTTGTGGTGGCGTGTTTGGCAGTAATATTTACTACACCGAGGTTGTAATGTATTGCTAATCATTTATGCTTTATATAAAACTTAATTCTTAAGTATCTATGATTTCGGATCTGAAAACACATTAAACAACAAAAGTAAGAGCAACATTTCTTCTTCTTCTTTTGGTGTCATGTCAGGTCCTCCCAACGTTGACTATCACCCGAGAGAAAGCGTCCCTGTCCTGGGCAGCACGAAACAGCTCTCCAACACTTCTAATGTCCGTCCAGTCGCGTACATTGCGGAGCCAGGAAATTTGTCTCCTTCCAACACCTCTACGACCCTCTATCTTGCCCATAAGAATCAGGTGGAGCGATTCATATTTTTCTCCTCTGAGCACATGACCCAGATACGATACCTTTCGGATTTTGATATTTGTCAGCAACTCTCTATTCACTCTAGCTCTTTGAAGAACTCTTGTGTCGCTGACCATATCCGTCCAGGGTATCCGGAGCATGGAATGTAAGAAGCAACATTTAACAACAACATTAAAAGAACAACAGAACAAAAGAGCTATATATGACCTAAGTTACTATTTACATAGTTGCACTCAAGATCCAAAATTCGTCGGGACTAATATGATCGTATGTCGCGGATGACTGCGCGCCGACAACTGAGCGCGATGCTAAAGCGCCCGACACAACCCCGGCAACAGTGCGCAAAACAAAACTACAAGATTAAAAATAATGAAGCTTATTAACCTAACCTAACCTAAGTCCAATAATAAGTAGCTTGTTGGTCTTGTGGTTAGGACACTCGCCTCGTGATCCAAAGGTCGCGGGTTCGAATCTCAGCCCAGACAAGCGAGTTAGTCCTATTTTCATAGCACAAGCGTTTAGCTTAGTTTGAAAATAGTAAGAATATTGATGTGACACGTATTCCGTGTTCGCATCTCTATTTAAAAAAAAAAAAATTTAAACAATCCACGAAGAAATTTATCTTCAACAAGGTAGAACACATTAAACAAAAACGTTGAATTTCATCAAGAGAATGGAAGTTATGTTTTTCCTTGTTAATGTACATCTTCATGGTGCTAAAACGATTGATTCGAATATTAAAGAGATGAAATTATGTCCGTTATATTCACAAAGCATAGCATTTAGTTTTTATTTTCTTTTGAAATTATATTATCTATTATCTCTAAATTGAATTGTCCGCTGTTGTCGGGACACCTTTGTGGCTAGTACCCACATAGTAAGATAGAATGTCATCTCTACAGGTAATAAGATCTATTCGCAAACTTTTATATTCAGTTTCATCGTACTCATTCTACTGTCAAGCATCTGATGGAACAATAAAAATGAACAAATCATAATTATTATCCTACAAATAGACTTGTTAGTCTATGATATCTTTCAAAACGTACCTTGCGTTCCTAAAAATAAATTACAAATCGTGGAGCATTTTTAATTAACAGAAATGAATTATTTTCTTTCAATAAATTATGTAGTCTTGGTTTGAGAAATGTCGGCGAATTGGGTAATGGTGTCAACTCTGCGGTGAACTCCGCTACAGACGCAACAGACGAAGGCAGCGCTCATCCGACCGTGGTCTATTGATTTAATTAATTTATTCGGTTAAATAAATATCGCCTTTATAGAATGGCCCACGAGTTTTTAAGACAGATCATATAAATAACACTTTAGTTTTGACGGGTGATCATGATTTACTTGGCCCAAAACATTAAAGGACGACTTCGGGTTAAATGTATTTATGTAATTGAGTAATTATTTATTTAAGAGTTGTCGAATGTGAATTTGATTTATTCAAATCAAAACGGATAATTATTATTCGGTTAAATTGAAGTACGGTGGCGTTGAATTATTTTTTATATTATTATGATCAGTTAGAATATTTATGAGACATGATTTTTTCAATATTTTCTGTAAGTAGGTAGTGCTTGTTTGTAATGTGTCTGACAAAAATATATAATGTACAATAAAATGCACAAGCTCGGATTACAAATGCATTGTTGTAATAATTCATTCATATAGGTTAGACATATAAGTAAACCAAAAAAATCGGTTTCTTTAATTTTACTTTACCAATATTAGTAATTTTAAAATGTAGAATTTCGACTGTTGAACCAAAGATATTTGAATATGGTAGATACTTATTTTATATTTGTAGGTAAACACATATTTTCTAAAAAGAGAAACAAATACGTAACCTCTTTATATTCCCATCACAATAATTACCATATTATTCAGATAATAATATTCTGTCACGTAAATACGTAATTTCTTCGTTTTTTTACAAAATATGTGTCTAGCGTGTTTCGATGTTCTGACTGCATGCTCCTGAAAAATACAATATGTACCTACCTTGATCTATAAAATGTGAAAATACTATGCATACCTACTTTTTAATTTAATAGGTAGTCTTGCTGTTTTTTTTATATATCTATATTACATACAATTGCTTCAAAAACGCAATATGCATTGCGCCGTTTTGTCATCTTTAGTTTCAAAAAATAACGAAATCGTATGAAAAGCAGCGTGCAATGGGCGGTAGCCAATCGCGAGCTGCTTTTCTAATGGCGGCGCAACGGCCACTATCAGCCACGCGGCAGCCAGTTCAGCCGACCGCGGAACTGGCCGCCAATCGGCGATAGCAATTTCTTAACTGCTAGTATTATTATGAATGCTGCCAGAATATATATATTTTTTAATCACTCTACCCTAAAAAACAATAAATTAACAATATAAAAAGTTTTTCCAATCTACTCAGAGTTGCTTTTACAGTAAAATATATTTGGCACTTGTTTGTGAACTAAATGTTTATAGGCTCTATAAACATTTAGTTCACAATGGGAAATAAAATGATGTTAGGAATTCAGAACTTTATGAATTATGTGAACACTTTAATAACGCGTACCTACTCCTTTTTCATGATGAAATGAATCAGAAATGTGTGGTGACCGATTCCCGGCCCAGACTGCGTGACTCTATGTTAAATTTATTCCGGCCAATGAAAGCAAACAGTGCTTGAAAACAGTACGGTAATATAAAATTACCGAGAAAAAAGGTCAACATCATCCACATTCCTCTTTCAACAAGAGTATCAGATTCGAATAACTCTTTTGCTAATTATCAAATTAAGTACTTATCACGCTACTCGAATGTATGTATTCTTATGCAAATTTCGACGGTGTAATGAAATTTTTAAAGAAATTCGAAGAATTGAACATTTTTTCGTCGGCGACTTTTCTAAAGGAACCTAAGGGTAGAGCTTTAATCTGAGTATTTGATTGAAGATAATTATTTATAAATTATTTATTTTTAAGAAATACTTGGACATATTATGTTTTGCTGTATTCGTGAAACTTAGGCTTAACTTAAAACACTCATTATCAAATCTCTAATTTCAGACAAGATGTGATATAGATACTTTGAATACTTGCTCAATGGAATTGTATTATAAAGTAAAAAAAAAAAACATTCTACAACAATTACTAGATTTCACATAAATTAGCTCTCAAATATATTTATCAAATCTACTGAGTGTATAATTCAAAGTTCAAAACGTGAATTGTTTTAAATGTGCTTAGGCCCGGTTATATCACGTTGGATAAAAGTAAAAGTTCGTTTAAAGCATACATTTTTGCGTTCTTCACCAATCAATCAACCCGTTTCCGTAAAAATCTATGCTTTAAACAAACTTTTACTTTAATCCAACTTGATATAACCGGGCCTTAGAGCTCATAATGTATTCAATCATTATTCAGTTGGTATCCGAGCATCCTACCAACAATCACAAATATTGTTGGAAAACGTACACCGATAATAAAAACACCAGGTAATTATTTTAGTTTAAATATTAAAATTAATCCTTTTTTATTATTATAATAATAAAAAAATTATTATTAGTAAGCGGCGAATTGTTGATGGTGAATGTCTCTAGATCGATTTTTATTACAATATGTTGATATTTACCTTTTTGTACTATTTAAACAATTTCTCCGTATAATTACGATTTTTTGCCGTGTTTTCGAACGGAATTGCGGACGTTACACGAAGTTACGGACAGACAGATAGACAGACAGACAGACAACGAAATTATTGTATTTAGATAATTGGTAATATGAGAAGTAGTGCAACACATAATTTATTTTTTTTGAGAACAATAAGAGATAGAAATTTGGGTTCATAATACATATTTTACGTAATGTACAGATCTCAAGTTAAAATGAAACTAAAGCTAATATGAGTAAGTATAGTTAGTCCTTTCTCTATTGAAGGTATAGATCACTCTCTAAAGTATTGGTAGTAGAGTATTATAACATAACTAATGCATTAACAATCTCCGTAATCCCCAGATTACACTCATTAGGGAATGAACATGCGGCGGATCGACATTTTTGCTGATAGTATAACTATACAAAGGACTAAATTGAAACAAGTCTTTACGTCTCAACTAAATGGTAATGGATAAATAAATTTTTCTTTTTCTTCTTTCTGTTTTTAATTTACTCAAATCTATTATATGTAGATACATTATCCTGTACTTTATATGTACTTTATCCTCTTATTGTACTGTAATCTTTATAACTATCTATCTTTTGTGATTTATACTTATAACTGTAACCTTGTACTTGAATCTTTTTAACTATATATCTGTCTTATGTGATTTTTTAATTGTATATTTTGTAAAAGCCCATATGGGCGTCAAATAAATACGGTGATTAAGAATTATATATTTAACATACTATTGATTTTCAATTTGCTCGATCTATCAAAGCATGCCTTAATATACTCTCAATCTTTAGTGAGCTTCTGAATCAAAGTTTCTTAAAGTGTATTTTGATTGTGTTAACCATCTTCCGAATATTTTCATTCTGCACTTTTCGTTTGCATTCGTGTTCTGCTTGCTTAGACTTATTTAAAAAAAATGTAGGCCTACTACCTAGTCCAAGTTTCTTCAATCAAAATTTTTCATGCTTTTTCTCTATATTTTCTTTAGTTTGTTTTCATTCTGTTAAACATCTTCGGCATATTTTAATTGTGCTTTTTCAGGAACATTCAAAACGAAAAAAAATTACCACTATTATTCGTTTGCATTCATGTTCTGCTTCGTTAGAATTATTTAAACAATTAAATAAATAAAAAATTGAAGACATGCTTTTATACGCTTTCTTTGCATACATTCGTAATCGATTTTTTAACATTACCCGTGAAGTAATCAAATATTAAACACGCCGTGTATCATCACTCTTTGAACACATGGCGGAATTATGTTGAACTTTCGTTTTGTTAAACCGTTTTTTTTTTCAAAAACCAAAGTTATCTTGAAATATTTGAAATCTAAATCCAATAGGTATATAATCCTAATATATTGAATTCGACATTTGACATGAATTCGACATCATGTTCCGACGGCTAATGTCAAAGTTGAATCAGCCGACTAAAAACAGTACAGTTTTTCATACTCATATTGATAAATCTCGAAGCTTCGTAGACATTTTCAATGTTTAATAATGATGGAAAATTTTTTTTTTTTTAATCGAAGCAATGACCAAATCATGTCGAAAATGATTTCATTATATATGGTCATCCACTTAATTTACGTAAATGTTGAAAGTTTCAAAGCTCTAGCTAGTCGGGAAGTTGGTGAAAAACCAATTACAAGATTCCACAACCAACAAACAAACAAAGAGAGTTAAATAAAAGCATGTAAAAAACATAGACCTGTTTGAGAGATAAATTATTTAATTATTTTAATCATTGCAAGTGTTATCACTCATCACTGTCATTTGTCTTTGCAAAAAGGCATTATATTTTCTTATTTATTAAGTTAGTTAAATATACATTTAAATAATATGCAATTTGACAAATAACGAATTGTTTAGCTACATAAATGTGTATCATTTAAAAATTATCATGAGTTTTTCATAATATTTTGCACGTGTATTGATACATACATACATTTCAATGATCAAATAAATTAATATTTAAATTGCGTGCATTTCTCGACTCTGGTTTCATTCTGTGTTCCCTAGATGGCGCTATCTCCCACGCGGCGTCGCCCCCGGGCTTTTTAAAAATCGAACTGAGACGCAATAATGCAACCTTCGCTGATAGCTTATTGGTCGGAACGGAGCGCGGCGGGTGTTACGGCAGGGTGGGGAGGACTATCTTTGTGAATGGCCCATTGAAGCAAACCTAACCCGTTCCACGCGCTGCGCATCAATATTATATTATATGGAGCAGGGCTGCCAATTTTTTATTCCAGTCCTTTTTGTTAAACCTATTGTATTATTTTATAGGTGTTAGGTAACATAAGTAGTGGCCGGTTTCTTTTCAAAGTTTAAAATCCGCGCCAAAAGTAAAAAAAATAGTAAAGGTTTATGCTTCAGTCGAAAAAAAGTATTCGCTTTGTGTTACGTTTATTATTTTATTTGACTACAAATCTTCAAAATGGAATGTCAGGTAGACAAAAGTGAGCACTTTAGAATTCCGTTAGAATGACGAATTCTTCGATACAAGGCCAGATGTTTTTTGTAGCAAAGGTATCGAAAACCTTGTCGAACTTTGGCAAGAAGTTGTAAATAATAAAAGAGAATACACTATCGGTAAATATGTATTTTTTTCTTTACATATGTAAGGAACAAATGTCTTACATTACATTACTTTCATTAGATATATTCATCTTTATTTATGCATGATTGAGATACTCTAATTTACAAACACGGTTATGATATGCGTATTGAACGTAGGTAAATTGAATTATTTTATATTTTTACTTAAGCGGTGAAGAAATAATTTCTAAATAAACAAAAGATATTCTTATCACGCTTATAGTTATGAGAAGTATAGTCCCTGTCATCAACAGACGTTAATTGTTGTCATGAAAACAATTCTCAGTGTGTAAAATAAAGTTCTTTAAAACGATAATCTTTTTGCACCACAAACAACAATCTTCAAGCGATATCCATTAAATAAAATAACAAAAAAATGTAAAATAATTTAAATAATAACCCCTATAAATAATAGATAGCTGAGAGTGCGAGAGAAATGAGAAAAACAAGATATAACTGAATTCAAGATACCAAATACTTATTTTTTTCCTGTATCTTACACCTGATAATTTCAAATAAAAAACAGCGTGTGTATTTTTCATGTGTATTATTTAGTTATTACCACGTTTAATTCGTCCCACGTTACTTATTAAATTAACAGCACATTATCAAGTCGATGACGTTATGGAACAATATTGGGGGACTTCTTAACAACTCAATTGTAGTTTGTATAATGCAATGATTTCTGTATTTTCGATCTTGACAAAACTATTGTTTTTAACAGCTGCATTTGACTGAAGTTTACACTATAGTTGCTGTAAATTGCAATATAGCATTGAACAAAATTAATAATTGTTGATAAATGCAATTTAGAAATTATAAATTGAGTATAATGTTATATTTATCGCAACAAAATATTATGGTATTGACTTTCGGGATGGTATTGTTATAAACAAGAGAGAGATCTAAAACTAGCGGAGCTATGATGTACATAATTTAAGAAAAATAAAAATACTGTAATGAAAAACTTTTTACGACATTTTCATACGTTTATGTGTGAGTAGAAGAATAATCGCTTCATCTGGTGATGCTTTATACCCTGATATAAACTAAAATAAAAAAACAAAGTATGAACTCACACGTGACGTTAAGCTACATGTAATGAGCTATGTCTTTTATTTCCTTTCAACTTGCCTATTATTGTTTATCACTGTTTATAAAAAGGGTGTTCTTCAATACTGGCTTGACGACTTCTTCATTTCCAAACCACTTGATTTTTTTCTAACGTGGAAAGGAAAATCTCCGAGGCATTTGGGAGCCAATAGTTAACAACATTACTCTATTGTTAACTGTTGGAGTATTGGACCAGTTAACAACATATTACTATACATCTTTTATCCTTTACTTTAACTATATAATTCTTTTATTCTTTACTATAACTATAAAATTACTTTTTATATTTTGTTTGTTTAAAAATATAAAACGCCTTGTACCTACGCGAATATATATCATACATATGGAACTGTCTTCTGGATTAATTAGTGTGTAGGCATACTCTTGATGATACCCTCGAGGAAATCTAGGTCGACGTTTCGGCAGGGCTTAGGATTTGTCTCAAAAGTTAAGCTATAATCGTACTATTACGTGGAGTTATAAATCTCCCATCGACAAAAAAAAATAAAACCATCCATAAATAACGCTATCCAACCTAGAAGAAACACCAGTTCCATATAAATACGCACATTAATTTTTCAGCGCAGCACGCAACGATTTTTATGGATGATTGTCTTTCTAATTGGATCCCGTTATATTCGATGACCCTGTAATTTCTACAAACCGTTTTTCTCGCCAAGTCGTCCGGCGATGCAGCACAATTGAATGGGTTTACAGTTATAAATGTACCACGAATACGAATGCGCCACTGCCGGTGCAAATGCACCAGACAGATGAAAAGCATCTCTCCCTCTCTCGCCTGTTATCTTTGCCCTCTTGTTTCCTTTTTTACTCTCCCGGTGTCTTTTTTTCCCGCTCTTTGTTGAAGCGACAAGCGCGGGGGCGGGCGGCTATTTTTACCGAGTCCTTTTAATGGGAGCGGTGCGCGGAAATGAAGTGCTAGCTCAGCGGAGTGTTCTACGATATTAATGACGTACGTCAGAAATGACGGAGAACGCGTGAAGAGCGATGGCGATTACGTTATTTATTCCATCATTAATGCGTAGAGGTTTGTTGCACAAGACCGCTGTAAACATTTGAATGGCCTCTGTCCGTCACAGCTTGTAAAAGCGTTCGTTTCCTGGGATTTTGTCATAGCGCGGTATAAATAAGCCGCGCTTTCTGTCTGAAGACTGAATAGATGGAGAATGAAGATTGAGCGATGCTCCAATGCTATTAAGTTGCATTCAACTAAACTGTTTATAATTTTCTTTGGGAACATCCCCATAATTTGATTGGACATTAAATTTATGTCCACAATTGAATTTATGAATGTGTCAAGTGTCTATCATTCATGAATTCTCAACATATACAGTTATAATTTTGCGTTTATTACTAGGCTGGTCTCATACGCTTTGAGTACCATAGACCACAAGACAAACAAATATCTCTATTAACCCTTAAGGCGGCACATTCACTACAAGTGCATATTTCGGCGTTTTTTAAATGTGGGTTTTTATTATTCATTTATATCAGAATGTATACGATAGACTGTAATTTTTAAGGCGATAACTTAGATAAAGCCTTTCTTCATATATAAAAGTAATAAATTGAACATTATTTACAATAATTAAGTAAATATAAGCATTAATCGATAGGCCGCGGCCAAAAAAATCGTTTTTAGTGTCCTAGGCGAGACAAACTTTTAATGAATATTTATATGTACGTATAATATGTTTTTTTACACGTATAAATTTTACTTCATTATCTTGAATCAGTACTAAGATAATTAAGAATTGTTCAATATTAATAAAGTTATAGCTTTTTAAATTTTGCAAAAAAAAATTGCGTTTTTTGATGATTTTCAAACGCTTTTTATTCGTATAAAGAGATGATTTTGAATGATATATTCTACTTAATCCCGCACTTTGAATCTTCAAACACTATTTAAAAGAAGTTTAAATAAGTCAATATTTTGACACATGTAGTAGTTCCGCAGCGACGCCTTGGTATTCCACTGGCGCTCGAAATCGAAGAATATATGACCATCTCTTCTATCAAAACCTTTTTGTTTTAGCAACGAATACATGTATATGTGACGAAAGTGCAATGTTTATTCGATATAAGATTCAGACGGCACCTCGCTCACGTCTTGATAGGGCATGATCTATCGACGCAATTTGACCGGAATCGTCATTATGACGAGTATATGTATACGTTCAAATGGACCCAACAGTTACTTTCTAAATTCTCTAAAATTATAATTATTTTAGTGATTTTTTTTTTGGAATGTAATAAAGCAAGCTTCTTTTATAAAGTTAATCAATATTTATTTAACAACATGCATTGATAACTTTTTAATATCAACTATATTCTTTTGGGTCCAATATTTTAGTAACAAACAAATAAGTATTTGAAAATTCCAAAATTCCAAAATTAAGAAATAATCTAAATAATTTCTGTTTTACTGGGTTTAAAAAAACATAAATTTCTTTCAAATAAAATAAAAATCTTCCGTTACCCTATGTATGAAACTTATTACAAAACACATTTTTTCTCGAATGCTGTTTACAAATATAATTTAAATATTTATCACATATTTATCTCGAATGCTGTTTACAAATATAATTTAAATATTTATCACATATTTATCTCGAATTATATCGTCTTTAGGGCTGTGAATGGTACCCACCGCTTACCCAGGACCGTTTTATGAGCAAAAGCTCCCATATCGGTCCTTCTCATTCGTCTCCAGGTTGACATTTTTTTAGCTACAATGCAAGACCGTGCTGCCCCGCACGGGTCGTATAAACCGGTGCAAGGCGGCACGGCCGCAAAAACAAAACCATTCACAGACCGACACCATTAGATACGTCTTTATTGCATAAAAAAAAATACATAAATAAATTCAAGAACAAAGAAAAGGTAAAATAACAAAATAAGAAAAATAATAATACAAAATAATACGAAATAATACAAGAACAAAGAAAAGGTAATAACAAAAGAAGAAAATAATACATAGTAGACGAATTTCGCGGTGGCGGCAGTGGATGGGTAAGGTCAAACAGACACCCCCTTAACAGGGAAAGAGACAATATAAAAAAAAAATACATTTGGATATCCGGGTAGGGAAGCACAGGACCGGCAGGTCTTCGTCCAATGCAGGAGCCCACACATTAACACAACACCGGGGAATGACAGAGTCAAACCACCAATACACAAGAAAACTTATCGCACAGATCCCCTCAGGATTTCCCAACGGGACACCCACACCCGAATGAACCCTCGGAAGCATCCGAAGTTCCTTTCATTCCTCACTAGGACATCATTGGATGGACGTCCTGTCACGGTCATTCCAAACTCAGTTAATCCTGCTAACATATTCTCTCTCGCGTCATTCATGATCGTACATTCCCAAAGGATATGTTCCGCCGTTTGGGCCACCCGACCGCAAGCACACCACGGGTCAACGGAGAGTCCAAGATCGAAAAGCTTCGACCTGAACTCTCCGTGTCCCGATAGCATCTGAACAGTGTGGTGGTCCAGCGACGGAAAATATCCACTGCCCTTTTACTTCACGGCCACCTTTAGGGCTGCATAAATTGCATCTTTCTCTTTTACGTCTTCCTGGAGCCGTTGACGTCGAAGGTTTCATCTTCTACTTGATGCTTCTCATTTGGCCTCAGAAAATTTGAAAATTTTCGTCTTTCCAGCAAAGAAACAATATCTCGCTCACTAAGAAATTCTTCCATTTTAACTTTAAAGACCTGAAAAAAACATGAAACCAGAACGCGACGAAATGAGATTGGCGCGCGAAATTCTAATACCGCGCGGTCGGGACAAATTAAGTTTTTGGGTTCAAATGGACCCACGAATTCGGTTAAGGTTTAAAAATATTCTCAGGTTTTCACGACCATTCGGAATCTTCTAAATAGACTTTAATGGGATATTATGCCGTTTGTGTATCTTTCTGACTGATACATTCGGGATGCATTGCAAAACTCTAACCATAAATATGCCTCTATTCTTCAAGAACTCCGTACTACATATAGAAAGACTTTCCTTAGCATGAAAAAAAAAAATTCATACTTTTGGATATTGCTTGAAGAAAAAGACAACCTAGAGAAATTGGTGATCACTGGGGAAGCATTAGTATGTATATGAAACAGAGGGCTATGTCTATTTCCAAGAAGACGGGCAGATCATGTCTGAGAGACTCAAGAGAGGTATATGAAACAGAGGGCTATGTCTATTTCCAAGAAGACGGGCAGATCATGTCTGAGAGACTCAAGAGAGGTATATGAAACAGAGGGCTATGTCTATTTCCAAGAAGACGGGCAGATCATGTCTGAGAGACTCAAGAGAGGTATATGAAACAGAGGGCTATGTCTATTTCCAAGAAGACGGGCAGATCATGTCTGAGAGACTCAGAGAGGTATATGAAACAGAGGGCTATGTCTATTTCCAAGAAGACGGGCAGATCATGTCTGAGAGACTCAAGAGAGGTATATGAAACAGAGGGCTATGTCTATTTCCAAGAAGACGGGCAGATCATGTCTGAGAGACTTAAGAGAGGTATATGAAACAGAGGGCTATGTCTATTTCCAAGAAGACGGGTAGATCATGTCTGAGAGACTCAAGAGAGGTATATGAAACAGAGGGCTATGTCTATTTCCAAGAAGACGGGCAGATCATGTCTGAGAGACTCGAGAGAGGTAAAGAAAAGTGGAGGAATGCAGTTCGCGCTGTAAAGTTGACTAAGAAGCCCTAATTTTTTTTATTAAAATTTCGTTTGAAGAGGACCTTTATTTGGTGAAGAACATATCAAATCATACAGTTTCACGTAATCCATCGCTTCAAACATCACTAATCTTAGGGTAATAAACTTATGATAACGCCGTTCCTCTACAAGTGTGGGAAGAGAGGATATCAACTCTTCTTTTCTCTTCATACACACGTCAAATTCTAGTCCTTATATTGGAAATAATATCATTACATATAGTACTTATGATAAACTGGTTGTGATTGTAACAATGATTGGTAACTGTGATTTAGTGGTTTGTGATTTGCCTTCCAATGTAAAATTGTTTGTAACTAGCTGTACACCCGTGAAAAATCATGACCTCGCAACATATGCCGCGCGCTGATTGCGTGCCACACTCTAATTTTCTATAGCTTTGATTCCAGCAATTTACGGACTTTACGACAGACAGATGGACAGACGGACAGACAGACAACGAAATTATTATATTCGATCGCTCGCCGAATCACAAATACATAATGTCATTTTATTTTTAATCTTGTCTCTACTTCCTCCAGCCCCAAAATAATATAAGAAATGTTCACAACCAAAAATAATATAAATAATTTGAAGTCTCGATGAGGTTATTTTGCATACGCGACAAATATCAGACATGGAGGTACATAGTAGAGTTAGTTCACTTCTTCTGTGTACTAACTGCATTTTCATACATTACAACTCACACGTGCTCGGGTCACGTGGTGGTCGTGGGAGAGTTTGGGAGCTGTCAATCCACCCAACGTAGATCACATGATGACATAGCCAAAGTGCACTGCGAATCAATTGATTTCTCATTTCACAGTACATTAACCTTCGGCATAACCTAAATAGAACGTACTCGCATACATTTTGATTCATTCATACATATGTATGTAGGAATAAAAGTGTACATAATTTGAAACCATGCTTGTTCTCTCGAATGTATAATTGTAATTCATTAAGCATTTATAAAATTATAATGTTATAGTAAATATCATCGATAATAATCATTATTATTATTTAAGGTTTTTTCATAACATAGAACTATTTTTGGGCCACACTCAAAACACTCAAAAACAAAAAAATGTTATCATCTTAAGATGATAATGCTGTATAATGCTACTAACAGAAAAATAACTTTGTTGTAATATTATTAAAAAATTTATTAATAAAAGAAAACCAATTCGTAATAATATTGATACTAACAAAGGTGTATATAGAAATTTTACAAACAAATAACAGAGGATTACAATTATACAAATAAGAAATTTTATAAATTATTATAGAAAAAGTATAAATAGCAGATTCAATATTATAAATAACCAAATCCTTTTCGAAAACATTACTTTTTAACATTAGTTCTTAATTGGTTATTCAACTTCCATATATCTATTTTTGTTCTTGTTAATTGTTTTTAAGGGACCATTGGTCCCGAAATATGTTGATTATTCAATAAATAATGGTTTTATATAAAATGTTTTCTTTTTATTAATATAGAAAATTTTGTGTTGTTATTATATAGAACATTAACGTACTGATGACAGAACATAAAGAATAAATCGGTTAAAATGTATAATTTTACTACCCACCATAATCTACAAATATTCCAAATGAGCAATATTAGTTATTTAATATTGCCCATTTTGATATACCTACACATAAACAAATATATAAAATAATCCGAATAAGCAGATGAGATTTTAGTACTTCATTAAAAACAGAATACTTAAAATGTGTAACTTAGTATTCAGATTATTTGTTCATCCATTGCACAAGTAAAACTAGAAATAGACACAATAAAAACATTGACGAATGAAAAGTAATTTGCGATAAAATATGTATCCGTATTTTCTTTGATCGGACGTAAGCCGTCACTTCCATCAATGGATGTTTTATATATGAAAATAAATATCCAAATGTACTCGATTTGTTACAAACCAACCCGCTCTATAAACAAGATTCTTCACGATCGATCATCGTTCCCAGACTAATAATTCAGTTTTATATCTTTCACATTTTAAGTACCCAAATAAATAAACATCCCGGGCTAAGCAGTACATGTTATTTTCAAACAAGTGGTACACGAACTCTGGTACTCAGCAAAAACTCCGGTAAATTACCCGGCAGAGAAGGAATGTGGCGACAGCAAGCAGCATCGTGGTCAGGTGGACAAGTTGGAAATATTTTCTGAAGTGGAAAAAACCGCAGAGTTTCACCTGATGCGGTAAAATTTCGACAGAATAAATTGTCTATGTAAAGTATATATTATATGCATTGCATTAAAAAATGTACTCTCGAAGCCGCATTACGATGTCTAATGTGATCTACGTAATAGTATTAAATTAGTTAATTTATAAGGTTATGTGGACGTGTGGAAAATCTTTATACGATAGAGTGAAGAATGAAGAAATTAGGATCGAATGTAATGCTGCTGCGGCATAGGAGGTAGAATAATAAAAGGATTGCCCGGATGATTTAGTCATGTCGCGTATGAGTTAGGAGAGGATGATAAAGAAAATATGCGAGACGGGTTTTGATGGCATCCGTTATCTGTTCGTCTTACAAAACTACCAGTTAATGGTTTTACCTGATTCTCCAAAGTTTACCATAACTATAAATCTATAACATTAACTGTAAATGTTTACGGATATTTTATACGAACCGTATGTTTTTCCGAGAGACAATTCTCGACGTTTCGTTGAATACGACTTCAATGAAACGTCGAGAATCGTATAAAATTTCCGTAACCATTTACAGTTAAATATGTCTAACGACCGTAATAATAACCTTAACTCTTTAATTTACCATACTTCTTCTGACTGGCCCACAAAATGCTCACGTTTTGCTACCGTATCTGAAATCTCATCGTAATTTATTTAAGAATATTATTATTTAGGTTTTACTTTTAAAATTGCACCAATTTGATACACTTAACTATTTTTCTGATTACATTTTGTTTTATAAATAATATTATTTAATACAAACTACTCGTAAGTATAGTTGACATCTACATATTCATATGACAGCCTTTTACTCTACGTCTTCAGTAACACGCGATGGTCAGAAAACATCAGGCGAGTACATAGTTGGTGGGCGAATAATAAGAACAGTAGTAGGTTCTACTTGAAACTTTTTACTTATTAATCTTCTTCTTCGGCCTATCTGCGGCCGGATACAGATCTTTCTTATTTCTTTTCCATAGCTCCCGTCTCTTCCACTTTGTTTCCATGTTTGTCCATCAACTTGTCGGATGTTATCTGACACTCATTTTTTGCTTTTCTACTTTCTGTATCGCTTTTATCGTTTTTGGTGCTTTACACTGTTCTTGTTAGATTAGATAAATACTTTCTAAGAAAATTATTTCATTGCCTTTTTGTTTAAAGGTGTATTTCGCTTTTTCATTAATCCTCTTTTTCAATTAATGTATATTATAGATGTCTCACAGAGACGAAACTATATTTTTTCTAGGGAGAGTAGGTATAGAAGTCTTTTTTTGGGGGGCCATATGACTCACGACCTATTGTACGGTTGGCTTAAGTGATCACTTTACACATACGTAAAGTTCGAAAAATAAGAAAATTATTCTGAATGAAAATACTGGTAACGATAGGAGTTTAATAAATTGAAATAATATTTCTGGCGTATACTAGTGTAATGATAGAAATTCGGATGAATTCCATTAGACAACAATAAGTACATAGCTAAAAAATTCCAAAATCAAATATAGATGTCTCATTTAGCGGCATTTGTGGTCATTCAAAGGGAAGGAAAAAGCTTTGTGGCCGGCCGCGGTGAGGATCCTTGCAACTCACATGTGAAACGTGGCATATAATTGAAATATATTTATACAACTTCCGAAAAATTAATAGACATGGTATTCTATCATGGGTGGAATGGCGAACGTTACATATGTGTAAAATGATCACTTAAGCCAACCGTACGAAAGGTCGTAAGTCCTATAGCCCCCCAAAAAAGACTTCTATACCTACTCACCCTAGAAAAAATACAGTGTCGTCTCTGTGAGACATCTATAATATACATTAATTGATTATTGATGTCCCTGTGATAAACAATCCAGTTCGGTTCTGAAAAATTTGAACATACTCAAAAAAATCCTCTTTTTTCTTGTCGGTTCCAATAACAATTTTTCTTATCTCGGGATTAGTGTTACCTATTCAGATCCTATTGCTAATCACATCAACTCGGTTAAGCCACAATAATCCCTTTCTTTTCGTTTGATGAATGAAGTAGTTTTCGCCCAGAGAACAACGAACCCATCTCGCCCTGCGACCCCTAGTAATTAGATATCATTACATAATCATTTTCGATAGGCAGTGGAATCCCAAACAATGGTGACCGATGTCATCAAGTTACGGATCCCAGCATCGTTAACATAAATTCCCTGCGATAATCAATTATTTAAATATCCAGGCGTGCACCTCTCACAACATTTTCAAATTGATCAAGATTTTAGTTTTTTTACCTACAGTAATTAAGTCTTCATTTCTATTCTTTGGTTACATACGTAATATTGTTCATTGTCTGAATAATTAAAGACAACTGAGATTTTATCATACAGGATCTAAGACCACGTATAAAAAGAAAAATTACGAATGCCAACCGGACTTGTCAATATACATATTTTTTTTTTCTCAATTTTAGCAAATTATTTATTACTGATCTTTTCAAATAATAATAAAAACATTTATACATTCAGAATAACAAAAATTGGGTTAGAAAGTTGGATCTGCCGTGGGTTAACATAAACAATTTTTGAAAGTCAAAAATATTTTTATCGTGTTTCGAATCAAACGGAACGGCGGAATGAAGGTATCCCTCCTAGAGGCTCGTCGGTGATCCAGAATCGACATTGGATCATAAAAAATAATTCGATAAAACATTTTCACCTCCCTCGCGCACCTCGTTGCCTTTTATACGTATTAAATAAACGAGGAACAAGGCGCGCGCAGGACGGGTTATATTATATCCTAAATTTTATGAAGTTACAAGATATAGAAGCAGCGCATAATTTTAATATTTTATGTTCCCGCGGTCCCCGATGGGTTCACGGCGGTAATATCATTGAAGGCGCTACTTTATTATCTGCTGACGCCACAGTTTCGCATGCATAGAGAATTATTATTTACCTTCTCAGACGTGAAGCTCCGCAAACCCTTTTTTATTTCGTTGAAGTATTCAGTGCTCGTCAAAGTTTATTGTTTTTGTTTATTGCATTAATTTATGATGAGTTTTGTGAGTTAAAAAGCATGTTTTTAATAGATTTTTTCTTCTTTCTCAATTTTTTTTAAAATCCAAAAGATGCTGTTGATTTATTTCATTTCTACAATATCTTAGTTATAGTCACCAACCTCAACATCATCATAACCATTTTTGGCTCTGTAATCTATGACAGGTCTTGTCCTACTCGAGAGTCTTCCTTCACTGGTTTCGGTCTTGCGCCAGTTCTCTCCAGTTCAGGATCTGCAAGGCAGATATGTCTTTGAGAACATTACCACTCTGTCTTAGTTCGAGCCTTCCTGAGCTCTTTCGCCCCGTTGGTCTTGTATGCAGCAGGTCTCAGGTGTTTGTTGTTCAGTCGTTCGCTGCATTTGACCCAACCACCGAAAGTTTCGAATTTTATACATTTTGCGACGCTTAACTCCAAACAAAGTTTATCATGTATATCAATATAATCGAGGCAATAATATTTCGGTGCGACTTAAATCAGAATAAAACTTTTATAACCGAATTTTCTGTTGTTTCATTTTACACGTTGATGCATCTTTTGATAAACATTGAAATATGATTAGATATTTTATCAAAAATTATTCATGTTTGTTAACTGTGTTAACTGGAAAGTGATTGAGTATTCAAGTACCTCTGGCGCGTGGGCTGTATCATTTGTTTTATGTTATTAAATATTTTTTTAACTACAATTTATGATTTTTAATCAATTATTTCTATTTTAATTTTATTTCACAACCTATTATTACCTTCAATAATTAAAAAACCCAACTAATGATACTAATATAATCATTAAAATAGCTCAATAGCTCAATCTTTTCTGAACTAGAATCAATTGTCAGAATGCGGTCCTCATATTGTGCATACTCAAGAACCTCTGACGCGTGGACTATAATTTAAAAATATACAAAATATTAATCGAACTTGTATGTACTTATTCCACATCGAGATATTTTGCTTTTATTTTCACCTTTGTATACAGCAACGGTATCCAATAGCAAATATTATTCAGAACACCAAAAGCAATAATATTCTCCTGCGTGCTGTGAATCCAAGTCTAACATTTTCAAAGAATTAATTCTATTGAAAGTGAAATTATGAAAATATATATGATAAATTTGGTTAACCGACGGAAAAAATGCGGCGTTTTAGAAATAGGTAATCGTTGCCACCATGGATATACTGAAAATATATATATAAAATAATATATATATGGATATATCTTTTTTTTTAATTTACCAAAAATATTCAATTACAAATACTGTCGTTAAAACGTAAAAGTTTCCAACAAATCCTAATAATTTCTTCTTCGGAAAAAATCTTCTGCACCAAAATAAACGTGAAGAATATCATCTCACGACAATTCGAATGCATTTATCGCCGCAGCATCGTAGACATATAATGCGACGGATCAGTTCGATACCTTTCATGTTTTATGTTTTATCCATTTTCGATCTAAAATGGTTCCGTATTCAAATGTTTTGAAACTATACAACTAACAGCTGCATTAAATTTTGAATGAACGAATGATTTTTATTATTGTTTTGAAAAGGAATATCTGAGAATTACTTGGTTTTTGCAAAAAACATCGACATCAACGTGAAATCCTAATACACTCTTAAAATCGTAATTCGATAAACAGTTCTAAATTTCAATTCAATAACCATCGTCATCATTCGTTAGATTTTGAATTGAGCATATTTATGATTGGTACTCGATTCAAGATGGTCGACAATACATTAGTTATATTATTGAAACACTTATTTCTAGTGAATAAATTTTTGACATTTTAACGGATGCGCGCACATTTAGGGGTCTCGCATTCCCACCTACATGTTGCTTCTTGCTACACGCATTTTCGCTACAATATTATATTAACGGAAGTTAATATAAAAATTTTACCTTCAATGTGCCAGAAGAAAATAACTTCAAAAAGGCATCGAAATCGGCCGATTTTGACGACTGTGATTCCACACACACATACTTGGTAAAATTTCTTCTGGTTTCTCCATTAAATTCTTTTTATTATTATGTTGACTTCTTTCACACTAAATTCAACCCTTTTATTACTTACGGTAGCACTTTAATTAATACATCGCCAGCTCGAATTCCGTTATATGACAAATATTGTTTTAGTATCCCGACCCTGTTGGTTATCCTGCCAAACATTATTTGCGGCTTCACGGACCGGGGCAGGATACATCCGATGCCGGCACGTCCTTTCTTCCGGGAGGACACGAATTCGGTGAACGTGTTATTTGTACCTTTGTGGGCAGGGTGCGTGGGCTTATACTGTTCACTTGGGACTTGTCACGGGCATAGTGCTATTGGCTTACAGTCGGCAGGAAGCTGTCACGCGGCGGAGTGGTTGCGGGTTGCGTTGGAGTATTTGTGAAAGGAACACGACATGTTATCGTTTGACAGGTTGCATTACACGGAGAAACGTTTTGGTACTTGTCTGTTACGCGTATGTCACGCTTACGCGAGCGTACCTACGTGACATTATTATAAGTCAATAATTGAGTACCTAGAATCAAACTTCACAAAAACCTCATTTATTCTTTCAGAATATTTTGAGTGAGTTCAAATTTTTCAAGAACACAATACTGGATTTTATCCCCAGGGGGACATCATTATCAAGATATATTATAGATGTCTCATAGAGAAGAAGTTACTTTTTTATATGGGAAATGGGAAAAGGTGTGGAAGTCTTTTTGGGTGTCTGTAGGGTTTACGACCTATCATATAGATGGATTAAGTGGCCCTCTATGAGACCTCTGTAATAAATATATCTTTATTTATTAAAATATTGTTTATTTTAACACTAATTATTAGATGCAAAATTTGATGAATGCAACATAAATGTATTTATTTATAGAATTTTAACAGTACAACGGTTTAGTCAGTTTAGTTTACGTCGTAATGGTCAGTGGGTAAACCAATAACAGAACTCAAACAAGGAACAAAACAGAACATAATGCGCCAAAGAAACTTGAATATGACTTAATTTATCAAAAAAATAGAAAATATAGAAAAATACTACACAAAGTAATCAAAAGTACCAAAAATGCCAGAAAAAATAGAGCAAATGCGAATGGGCCTGGAAGAAGGGTGAGGTGACTGATGTTGGCTGTTAGATTGAGATTGATGGGGTGTGAGTGTATGTGGTGAGGATAGGAAGTGTGTGTGAGTGGAGTGCGCGAGTGTAGATGATCGGTCAGAGTCTACACAGTGAAGATATTTAGTTAAATATGTGATACAGATTCATATACGTTTTTTAAATATTACGATGTAAATATTAAACAGATCAGTGTCGTTAAAGTGTCCTACATGTACGAAGGATGAATGTGTACTATGCGTAATATATTCTAATTCTGGGTAGATGGAAAATCATGGTCTATCAGATCATTCTTGATGGAACATGGAGAGAAAACAGCTCCAGTTGATTGGGACTGTCTCTCTTCTGTGGTCCAGGGTTCTTCTCATGCCCAAGTGAAGAGAAAAAAGTCTGTTATTGAAGAAATAGATATTTTGTAAAAATGAAAAGTAAAATTTAATTCGCTTGATCTGTGCACCGCCGTCATAATGAACGTAGGTACCTCAAAGTGCTGAATAATTTCCTTGGCGAGTGTCCAAGTTTTCCTTACGTGCAGTCTGCTGGTGCCTCGCGTTCTCTGTTCACGTGGGATTTACGAATGTTTATCGGCGTCTCGTGTTTGAAGAGGATATTCAGGTCACCAAAACTACCACACAAATTTTATGACCGCCTTCTTATGGCTTCAGTGCACGCGCCGATACAAATTTTAGAACATAATAGTGTCCATTACGTACCCAGGTAATTGATTCTAGCAATTCATTATTATAAAGCTTTCTTTAAAACCATTCATAAATTATATAAGCTCTATAAATGGATACGAGTTATTAATTCATTCATGCCATGCCTATAAGAATCACGTGTTTTTTGTCCCTGAATACAAATCAATTACGTGTATCTAAATGGGTATTGTTTTATGGTGTTTTTAAAAAATTAAAATTTAAAACGTGTTACATTAATTTTCAATGTAATTTTTTTAGTTTATCTAGTGGCATGTATTGTCTGAAAAATCATAAATATCAAAATACATTTTCAGTCTGTCTTAGACGCATTTTCTAATTTCTCGGACATCTGGAAAAAGTGGTGTTGACTGGAAAGGCGGAAGACGGGGGAGGATGAGGACAACCTCCAATTCTATGGACCGACCGGATCAAGGCTGGGTTATTAAAACTGTTTTTCGAAGTGCACGCTGCAGAGAAAGCTGAAGAAGAATCATCAAGGACACTTACCCAGGGATCACGGATCAACGCAGAGTATGCTGGAGAAGAATCGCCAAAGTCACTGGAGAAGATGCATCTGACGTAATTGGATTCGAAACGTCGGCGTCGGTCGAAGAGACAGAGTTGTCCAGAAAATTTTACACAGGATATTAAAAGCCTTTAAGCCAGAGAAAATTAAATATATCTATTAATAATACATGCCTATAAATATACTTTGTATATTTATGTATTACGCCACTGAAATTTAAATTAAAAAAATAGACGAAATCGAAAGCTTTCATTTATTTAACAGTAAAATAAAAAATAATACCGATTTTTAAACCAAAAAATATATTTAATTATTTAAGGATTTAACACCCTCATTGTCACGCTGTCGTAGTAGGTCGCATGTCGGTTGTAGGAGTAGTAGTGCGCTTTAGTAGGGGTCGTAGGTGTTGCTTCGCATAATATATTATAATATTATGTATCTCTATTTATATCGTAAATATGTAAGGGATGAAACAAACATTTTGTGTGTGAATCGATCCCTCGTGGCTGAGGGTCCCCTCACCCTCTTCTACTGTTTTGTATCCGCAGGTCTAAAAGTTGTCACCAGATAAGTGCTCCTTGCTTTTTTCTCTTACTCTATTTGTGTTTGTAGAGGATCTTCTTCTTTCTCCGCGTCTTTCAATGTGGCTACCCATAACAAGCTTCTTCAAGCTATTTTATATATTATACGCAAGTATTGGTGGCAAAGAATAAAATTGTACTTGCGTGATATTTTACTATAGAAATATATGTTTAACGATATTTCCATCGGACATTTATTTAATAAGACAACGCCTTCTCTTCATTTGATAACTTTGTTTCTATATCGTACTTATGACAAACACACAACATGTTCCATTATTATATACTGTATTGGCATTTTTCTCGCTCAACAACACTCGGTATGGTTTTATGCGTAGGTACTAGCTGAACCTCGACAAACGTTACAATAATGGGTATACTAATTATTTTTAGCGGTGTATCTTATTTTTGCTAATGCTGCACGTGCTGCCCAGTATTTTGATACGTACCTACCTACCGAATTACGAAAACACTATTATTATTTACATTCGCCTTGCATAAAAAACGCGTCGATATAATCGTATTACTCGATTCGAACGAATTTATTACAAAGACTTTCGCACAGACTTCATCTCGCGCAGTTGACGTTAAAGCAATAATGTCATTTTCTTCACATTTTTAAGTGTAGGTAGATATTACAGTTCCAGGAATATTTTTTCCTACTATTAATTAAGTTACTTTATCGTCAGCTTGTCACTACCTACCTACGTATACCGTCTTTTGTTTAACCCGCGTACTGAAAATTTGGAGGGGTTTGTATGCGGGCACGATGTGGCATCGACATGATGGGCCATGGAACCACTAATTACGTCGTAAAATAATATTTATCGAGTTATTTCGGCACTAATTAGGGTTGTTATTTATACTTTCGGGCTTTGACGTTCCGTCACATGACGATAATTCGGTCATGCTCCTTGATTTTGTGCGCCGGTCCGTTAAATTTTCCATTAATTTTAGAATATTTAAACAGCCATGATTGTATTTACAAATTAATTTGTTGATTGATTTACTTTGGAAAACTGTTTGTTAACTGATTTAAAAATGACAGCGATAATTGAAGAAACATTCGTAGTATCTCGAGTTTAACCTCCTATTATTGGATGATTTTTTTTATCGCTCGGTTGCAACAACTTGTATGAGAAGATGTATGAATGTGGCCGAAGCAAAAGAGGTGTTCCAGGATAGAAGGGTGTGGCGTTCAATCCTCTCTGCCCACCCCTGCGGGGAACCGGCGTGATGGTTAGTTAGAATAAACGGGACTTTCCAAATCCGCAGGATGGACGGCTACGGAGTCTCTCTGTATTCGCTCTAATTTTAGAAAAGCCCGTTATTTTATTGTTATTATATTTTATATATACCTACTTTTTTCTAAATAGTTAAAATTACGCATACACAATAATATGAATGACTTTATGGCCAATACAAAATTAACAGTTAGAGTTAATCTTAGATTGTATAGGTATCCCACTTTTGATTTACTGTTTCACAAGCTGGTAGAAAAGGATGGAGAATAGGTAAACCTTTTTTATGTGGTTTAATGAATTTTTCTTCTAATATAACTGTAAAATCCACGTAAGTTTTCGTTTTTGGTATATGAACAAAATTTAGGTTTAAAAAAATGATTTGAGTTATAGCGCAGAAATATAAACAAGAAGTCAGAAGAGTATAAATTCTACATTAAATTTAAAAAAAAAAGAAAAAAAAATTAAGTAGGTAAAAAGGTTTTTCGTTTGTAATTTAATTGTAATAAAAAATGACAGTGCAAATAAGAAGTAGGTATGTGTAAAAAAAAACAAAAAGCAGGCATAAAAAAGACAGTGAAAACATGTGTAAAAAAACAGGCATTAATTAAGACAGTGTAAATAAGTATGTGTAAAAAAAAAACAAAAAGCAGGATAAGTATGTGTAAAAAAAAAACAAAAAGCAGGCATCCGCGAGTGCGCGGCGCCCATCGCTGGAAGTGTTCTGAACGTACAAGTTACATCCGGAGCTAAGCTAACTAAATTCCCAAACGGATACGGAAGATTCTCGAGACATCGGCCGACCGCGGGGAGCGGAGTGGCCTCGGACCGCAGCCGGGCCCGTCGCCCAGCTGCGGGAGTCCGCCGCGCCGCCCGGGGCCCGCCCGCGACATGGCCAAGTGTGTGACGGAACGCCACTGAGCAGATCTGCCTAACCACTTTACAAGTCAATTAAGAGCGATCAATGTCCAGCAAGTGCCATCACAGCGAAGACACACACTTCCAATCGTCGCAGTTCCTGATTTTGTATATATGTTGCGTGGATGGTGTCAAGCGTGTGGATGTTGTAACTTTGATATATTTTAGCTTATATCTTCGAAACTACCCGATAGAAACTTAATATTTTTTTACAATTATGTAAACAATAACTTTCCTTAATGATTTACATTTTCAAATTTTATGTAATTCCTGTGATTATTTTTAAATATTTATTCAAAGTTTTCATACAATTTGTATGACGGCACACTACCGCCATCTATGAAAATAAATAAAAACATTTAATTGATCAAACGAATTTCTAAATAAAAATATGTATACGGTACCTACCTACCTCGCAGATCTTGCGCAGGTATGGAGTACAATAAAATAATGTGAATGAAATACAAATTTTAATTTGGGTTCAGTTCTTGGATAAACGAGAATGTAATCTCAGGCTCTTGTATTGTGTAAAATAAGCACATTCATCTTTAGTCGCTTCGATAATAAAAATGTAAAAGCAAATGTACCTACAACTCGTATTTTGTTGGCTGTGTGAATTTTGATTCGGAATTTTACGTTTTATTAGATTCTTATCTCGATTATTATGAAAACAGTTCGTCTTCTTCAATTAAAAAAAATATTTCATCTTTTTATTGTATATTATTTTATTGCATTTTATTTATCGTATATGATAATTTTATCGTCTAAGTCGCAGTGACACCGTTATTTTAAATATTGAAACTATTTTAAATCACGAACACATTTCAAATGTAAAGTTAGAGCTGTTTATCAGTGTTGTTTAAAATGTCAATTTGTTTATAACTTTATATTTAAATTGCCAATGTAAATTAAACAATTATAATTTTCACTATTATGTGCTTAAATATAATTAGGTACCTACCGACTGCTTTATTTTTTTAAATTAGCATTCATTAGTGTTGAACGATTTTCCCAACAAGGCAAATATATAATTCAGAGAAATAAAAACAAGCAGGTTTCCCGGTCACTAGTATTTTTTAATTTTAATGAGACGGGTTAGGTAGGTACCTACCTACCTACCTAAAATATCAACAACCATAATAAATATTCCTAAATATACATTTTAAACTTCAACGCTGTGGTAGAAATGTTACAAATAACAATTTGCAAGTTGTTTGATTTTATTTAAATTTATTTATGTTTTCATGGATCTAATTAGGGGCCTATTAATGAACATACTGTCATATAGAGACGATTTGTACAAAATAGATAAGTACCTAGGTAAGTATAATACATTGTCTTTAAGTACAATGTGAAGATAGAAATGTTACAATTGACAATTTTTGTAACAAAAAATTATAAATTGCATATTTGTGTTTGAAAGGACAGAAACACATAAAAAAGTAAATTTAAGACAATGATTAAGATACTGTCGCGAATGACAGTAACCTGATTTTTATTTTATCCCGCACCGCCTTAATACATTGAATAGTAATTTTTATGAACCGATAGTTTTGATTTTGTCCGCAGGGCGGACACCCGGCCGGCCGCGCCCGAGGCCGCGGGCCCGGAGCCGCCGGAGCCGCCGGAGCGGTCCGCGCGCCAGGTGCACCCGCTGGCCGCCGAGCCCGGCGCCCTCGGCGCGTACGACACCACCCCGCGGCGGAAGGCCAAAGCCGACAGGGGCGCGGGCGCGAACCGTATCAAGGGCCAACACCAAAATAACAAGGGCGCGAACCAAACGGATTACTCCGACATGCACCACGATCACCTCGCGAATAGGGGTGCCTACCCCGTGGCGCCGAACATCTGCGTGGAGGGCGGGAGGATCGAGTTCGTGAAGGCGGCGCCAGATGGCAGGATGGCCGTGCAGACGCCTCCCGCGTCACCGCTAGGCGCCCGCTCCTTGAAAAACTGCGAAGAAGAGAAGTTCGACGGTGACAAGGTAAGATACTGACTATTAAATGTTATTAAGTACAATAAGTTTTTTTATAACGATAAAAAAGTTTTCTCGGAATATTTATTTATTTGTTTGGAAATATAACAGATACAAGTTAGTGATATATAAGAGTTTAAACAAACATTATCGAACGTGTTAACTTATATCCTAGCATATTTCACACAGAAATATTATTTAAATATAAATAATAATAACACAAGTAAATGAATAATAATATGGTAAGAAAATTAAATAAAATACATAAAAATAAGTGTACAGTAGTGAATAAACAAAAACATAATGAAATAAGTGTAAAATATTATTTTATCAGAAATTAGCGATGAGGTCCCGAAAATTTGAAATTGTTGAATGGAAGCGATCACCTCTCTTTTTTACAGAACGTATCATCGATATCGACTTTTACACCATAACTTTTCAGAAAAGTTCGCAAATAGTGATTCAAATCGACAGCTTCCTAGCTTTAGGTCTACCTAGTAGAGTACTGATTGTTCGAATTTATATGTACGATGAACGAGCCTGCCTCGGATAATCGAAAACTTGATTCATACAAATAGCCACGGCTATTACACCTTTGGTAACAATAAAATTTCACTTACAATACTACACATAACAATAATTTCAATATGCTCGTATATTATTGTTATATTTGTTCCTCACAATGCACAGGTCTAGTGCGCGTGCTCGCGTTCGTAAAGTTAAGAAATACACTCGACGCGGATAAGACGAGAAACTCGGATAATCAAGTTTTAGTATTCTTGATATACTAATAAACTTGTAATATACGAATGAAGTTTTGCGTAAGGCATACTTACCTATCAAATTAAGAAATAATGTAAATTAAACTATTTCGTAATAATAGGTACTTGCCCACACAAATGCTCGAATGTGATGTTATTATTTATTAATTATTATTTAATGGATACAATATATTGTCGCTAGTACTATTATATATGCGTAGTGAACTGCAAAAACATTTTTATAATTTGGCGTAAAAATTCAGATATATTTCGTATTATACTGATTTGCGTTTCTATTTTGTTTTTATTTTGAGAATAAATCGATTGGCGTTCGCATAAATAAATAGAAATATCACAAAATGTTCTCAAGTTGATTTTGTAATAATCTCAAATATGTCCTTACGCAAATATTTTGGTTAATCATTTTTAATCGAAATTTGTTATCATAATTATTTTTAGGTTTTTATTCCCTTATTATATTTCTCTGAAGAAAATTATGTTTTCTTAACTGGTTGGTATAATATTATTAATGACAGCAGCGTATGCTGCGTACAATCTGTGCATTACTAAACTTTCCGGGAAATAAAAATAAATTAAATAATATTTTTTATGAAAAGATAGCGCAAAATTCTAACTATTATATGTTTAAATCGCGTAACCTGCGGTTAGACGTCCGTCGCTTGCAACGTCATTTTAATCGTCTCATTTTTTTTCAATCTGCCCGATAATCTTACTGAACCCGATGTTTTCCTGGCCAGGCGTAATTATATTCGAAAATTATTTTATTCCTTAATTCTGTTATCTTTGAAAGGGATTATCTTTAATGGAATCTGTGTACCGTAACTTTTATACTAATTAGATTAATAATTACTAATTCGGACAATTTGACAGTTTTTATTGTTTTGTCTACCAAGTATTTTTTTAGATAAATTATCATTAATAATATTTATATGTTAAAATATTTTTTTTAATAATTTTTTTTCTTCGAAATCGAGTGTAAACAATGTTATAGAGCAATAAAAGTTACTGTTACCATAAAGTAACTGTCATATCAATTAATTATATCTTATAATTTAAAGTATTTTATTAAAAAAGCATAATGTCAATGTTTTCATTTTATTTTATAACAATTTTGTAATCATACTAATTTTGAAAACGGAATGAGATCAGCTATTGAATAGGAAATTGCGGACGGACATAATTACTATTGAAATTATTATTATTGTGTACTTATTTGATGCATTTTGAAATTGAAGCAATCGATAAACGAATATTTCAAAAATGAAACGCCTTCGTGCCCTCTCGATGGCCGTCAGCGGTTAATATTTCCTTCCGCCGAATGCACTCGCCGAAGAGCACGCAGCCCGGGTCGGGAGTCGGAGCTGCAGCCGCCCTGTCCGTGCAGCCCTCTGCGGGCCGCCCGTTGCATCGCCCATCACCCGCACCATTCACGCGAGAGCGGAGAGTTCACTCGCGCAGTGCGGGTGCCGCGGACCGTGGGAGGTGGGAGCAGTGTCCGCCGATAAATCTCCAGCCCAAATTACAAAACTGTCCATGAAATCTTTCCCAGCAACAAAACTCATCCGGAGAAATACAAGGTGTGTATTTTAACCGGTGATGCAATAACTATTATTTGAGATTTTGTCTGATTGTATCGATAAGTGGTTACTGGTACTAGATAACGGTTATATAGTCTCAGTTTCCAAGCATCGATAAAATCAGATACAATTCTCAAATAATAGTATCATGCGCAACCGGTTAAAATAGCGGTTTGACCATCACTACATACCTACAAGTATAATATCAACACTTACCAGAAGCTTTAAAAACCGTACGAAATCTATTTTTAAAATTTTATTTACATACATGGATCAAGATATATATTATAGATTTCTCATAGAGACAAAGCTACTTATTATATGAAATGGTAGGTATGGAAGTCTTTTTGGGTGTTCATAGAGCTTACGACATACCTTGTATAAAATGATCACTGAAGCCAGCCTTTCAATAGGTCATAAGTCCTATGAACACCCAAAAAAACTTCCATACCTACCTTCCCATGTAAAAAATAGCTTTGTCTCTCTGTAATCTTATTTATGATGTCCCCCTATGTTATTTATGTAAATATTTATTATGGATAAATTTATTATGGATAAAATCTTTATATGTTTATTATGGATAAAATCCAGTATTGCGTAAAATTTTAACATATTCAAAATACATATTCTGAATGTACCTACTTACAATTTAGCCTAAAAGAATTATGAGTCCTACCTTATAAAATGTTATAATTATAAAATATTAGATCAAAAAATCTCGCAGCCGGTAGGATTCGAACCTACGCTCCCAGAGGGAATCTGATTTCTAGTCAGACGCCTTAACCGCTCGGCCACGGCTGCCGTCGGAAAACTCTCGCTATTATTATATCACGCTAAATACGCGTATTAACATCAACCACACTCGTATTTAGCGTAATATAATAATAGATCTACTATAAATGAGGAAGTTAAGAAATAATAGATCTATAAGTTAGGAATTATGTGTCAACTAAAATATAATATGAATAAATAACGTTGACAATACTGGTAGAGGAAAAAAGCTTGCCTAGTGTCAATTTTAAATCAATTCAATTCAATTTCGTTTATTCAATGTTACAATGTTACAATGTTACAATGTTACAATGTTACAATGTTACAAAGTTTACAGAGTTTACAATTTATTCATTGTTTATTCAATGTTACAAAGTTTACAATTAGTGTTTACAAAATTAAATTAAGCTTTTTTCATTGTTGCTGAGAGTCTTGGCAGCAAGTAAACACTACAATTGATTTGATGCCCTGCCTGCTACACTAGTAGTTTACTGTATTATAGCAGACAGTGCTCTTCCAGTAGTATAATGTTCAAGAATATTTAGTATTTATATAACATTTGTGAATCAATATTATTGCCAATTAAAATTGAGTAATAGTAATAATTAAATGTTTACAATCTAATAATGGTGTTAATTAATTCTATTATAGACAAAGGAAAAAAATGATCTGAATAGGATATTTAATAAAATAAAATAAAATAAAATAAAACAATTAAAAGTTTTTAGAAAGATGAAAGTAAATGTTCTTGTAGGATTAGTATTTTTCAAATTTAGTTTATATCATGGATTTTAGTAGGTTTTGGACATGCTTCCTTCCCTTTTCATGCAGCCATAGTTTCACTTTTGAAGAAAAATATGCGAGACTATGGCTACAAGTTTTTAGTGTAGTGTTAAGAGTATTGAATATTTTTGGTGCTTGGAAGAGGTGAAATCTTTGTGAAAATGTTTTTGTGAATTTTGGTACAAGATATTCGCTGTTCACCTGTGCCCTTGTTGAGTGTGAGTGAGTTATTTTTTGGTGATCTTGTTTATGTCGGAAAAAATATTTTAAAGTGTTGAGTAAATATATTTGATTGATGTCCAGGACGTGACATTCTCCGAAAAGTTCTTCTGAAGGAAAACGAAATGGCTTTTTACGAAGAACTCTCAATACCATTTTCTGGGCTTTGCTTAATGCATCTAAGATAGTAGAAGCTGCACCACCCCAACTGACAGTTGCATAATTAATGAGTGAGTGACACAGTGCATAGTATACTATTCTTCTTGTCGGTGCGTCGAGTACATCTCTAATTTCTTTGGAAAAATAAACTAGCTTTCTTATTCGGACTGTGAGATTCAAAATATGTCTTCTCCAGGTTAGATGCTGGTCAATAAACGTGTACTGTACTTACCAACACGGTACGTTGATTTTATTATCATTCACACTATATACATTTATTAATATCTGAATAGAATAATGTTCTTGAAAATGATGCCCATGGAGTATAAATCAATAAAGGATGAAGAACTGCTTCGATGACCCCCTGTTTAACCAGTTGACAAGTTGGCGTTTATTTGGCCTATGGCAAAAATAATAATGTAAACAGAAGAATCTGGCAGAAGATGGACAAAATTAAACAGTACGAACATAGCAGTGGAAATAAGATCACTCAGGCGCACATGGTGCAAATGGTGATTCCTTAAAGAATGGACAAGCTAGAAGAGAATGTAAAGTTTATATTAGCATAGTGAATATGATTTGAAGTTTTAGTAATTTGGTCATGTCGGTTAAATTAATGAAGACAGAATAGTAAGAAAAAATGTTTGACGTGAATGTTGAATAATGAGGTGACAGTTGTGTATCAGGAAAAAAGAGTGTGGTGCTCCATCTTTTCTGCCAACCCCCACGGGGAAACAGCGCGATGGTAATTTAGTTAATTATAAATGAGACCAATATGACCAGCTAACGGGCAAAATAGGCACGATGACAATATTGAAGAATTAAAGAATATATGATTTTAGAGAAGAAAATGTTTTGCCAGTTTTAATATATATTATTATTAATATAGAGATATATATGATATATATATATATATATCTATATATATATATATAGATATAAGATATATTAATATATATTATTATTATATTATTAAGAGTTATATATATATTATTTAATATATATAATAATATATTGAGATTAATAAGATTTTCAATAAAATAAAAGTATAAAATTCTGCATTCGGCCATTTTAACTGAAACGCCGGTCAGAGAGAATGACGTCACGCCGTGTCTCTGAACTGTTGTCATAGACACAATGTAATGTTTACTTAGGCTCGACGTCACGTAGACGCCATGACCCCTGCGGGCGTTTTTGCGCGAAAGTAAAAATGAGTAACTAGATGGAAACGCAATTATTTGCGTAAAAACTTAGTTTATTACTAAAATAATGTTTTTTTCAGTAATAGTAGACATGTACCTACATTATAGAAGGTTATTTCAAAATCTGTCATTATGCCTATTATCGCTTTTTTCAAAAGTTCTTTTCTTCGCATTCACATTCACCGCGAATATAATTATGGCCGCATAATTTTTGTGTCCAAAAATCGAATCCCAAAAGTGTAAACTTCCACGAATCGGATATTTACCGCTCGACTTGAGTGTACAAGGGGGCTGTGCTGTGGTGGCGGCGGCCCCCGGGCGGCCCCCGGGCGGCCAGTGGGCAGCCCTGATCGATCGGCCAATTCTTATGAGAAATTCACCGGACGTCGAAGCGTAATAATTGAATTAAATGATAAATCGATGAATTTATAATACAATAATTTTAACACCGGCACCTGAAGGGCTCGTATGTTCTGAAACATTAATTAGTTTTGCCGCTTTTTGCATATTTTTTTAGCAGTTATGAGCAGTTACGATTTGAAATGTTTTTTAAGGACTTGTTAAAATTATACGTAAGGTACGTCCTAATGTTTTTACCTATCTAAAATGCGTACTCTTCTCAAAATACGAGAACTTAGAGAATATTTGCGCTTTTATGTGTGACTTTTAATTAAGTCTATTATAATTATTCGATATTTTTTCCGACGAAATTCGATTTTTTTTGTATTGTGCCAGCCGATTCTAGTTGTTCTTTTACTAAAAAATGTAGAAGACAACTAAATTTGATATTTTGACCAATATTCACCAAAGAGTTTTGTGTGAAAAATACTTTCTATACGAATCATAAGGATTTAATAATTGCAATTAGTTGAGTTTTAGATTAATGTTGCGATGAATGATTGCCTCCATTGGACGTGAAATATGGCGGTGAGGCACGGAAATTCTTAGATCATTATAAGATAATATATATAACGATATACAAGTACGATTTTATTACAATTAATTGTCATTTTTACACTTACGTTTTTGTGTAATAGGAAATCATAATTTTGCACTGTTCGTAATAGGTTCAGATTTATGTAACGTAGGTTTGTGTAGGTATGACTTTTAGCAATTAATTTGCTTACAACAGTTGATTATCCGTAAAAACCCGCATATAAAGATGATGACGTAGTATGATAAACATGAGGCCGTTTAATGAAAAAAACTCAACAAATTGAAATATATTTTTTTAAAATTTCTCAATGGCATAGCCCATAGACATTCTTGACAGCGATTTAATGTAAGTTTTTTGAAGATATTTTACTACCATTATCTACTACATTTTTTTCAATATTCCAATAGTATTTACATTATTTATATTTATTTAGGTACATTACGATTATCTTCAATTCAAATATTTACACTGCTTACTAAGTCCTATATCTGGGATGTTCTTCTGTATCTTCTCAAATGGGCCGCGTACAGGTTAGGGGCACTGCTACTAGGGGACGCTACTTCTAATTTTATTGTTGAATAGTTTATGAGAAAACGCAACTACACCTATTAATTTTCTCCCAAATATCTGTCACTTTCATTGATGCTTTTGACGATAAATAACAAAATTTTATAATGAATGTATTAAAAGAACTCTCCGATATTATATGTATTTTTAGTGCAATGTTCTATTCAAAATATCTCGTCCGTCATTCTGTTAACGCGGAACACCTGTAAATTTGTGCTGTCGACCTTTTCTTGTGGTTTTTCAAAAAATATTCCACCCATAGCATACTGTGCTCGAGTCTAATAAGAAAACTTTTATAATTCCTTTCATCCCGCCAAAGAAGCTCTGTGGCGTGCCAGTCAACAATACATCACTTACAAATAATCGTTCATTCGTAATCTAGACAGCAATTAGTAAATTTTTCTAGACCCTGACCAGGAATCTGTATAGGATGTCTTCGCTTAATTATCTCGTTATCATCATGGTTAGAACAAATTAACATGTTCACATGTGTAATCGATTATTTCTCCAATTATAATAAATTCTGTTCATGAAATAGCAATTAGTGCGACGGCTTAATGCTAATAAGCGTGTTTGACTGTTAGTATTTTCTTTAATATTGTTATGCTATAATTAATGGCTACCGTGAAGCTAATTGAGAATTCAGAAAACGATATTCCTTCCAGTAAAGTTAGAATCAATAATAATACACATTTTTTTATAAATAGATTTTAATACTAATCCGGGAACAAGCTCGAATTATTTATGTTTTTAACATTATATAAAACTCAACCATTAATTAATCACGTATCGATTAAGTATGTATTTATGTCTTATTTGGAACGTATCTGTTGAAATAATTATAAACCTAACGATACAAATGTTTTTTGTTTGTTGACAAGTTAATCGATACCTTCCGGTATGTGGTTTCCTCAATGTTTGATAAAGTCTATCATAATTATTATATATATGAACTAATGACATACCAATAACACATTAATTTGGAAATAAAACCACTTATAGTACTTAGATTATAAATGGTAGAACAGTCCTATTAAGAGCTCCAATCAAGAGCATACATTAGATGTATGAATGTGGACAAGGCAAGAATGGAAACTTTGGCCAAAAAACTTTGGCATTCTATCTCCTCTGTCTACCCTCGCACGCAAACGGTTTGATGGTTAATTAATTAGTTAATCATATTAAATAAATATACATATGTATTGTGTTTTTTATTAAGTATTATTTTTATTAAATAAGTGAAGCGCCCCATAAATAAGCAGTCTAGAATTCCAAATATACGAAAAATTAATCAAAATTAAATACTTGTCTGATGTAATTCGTATCTTAATTTTATAATCCATTAATAAATGACATCATAATATACCGCAACATAAATTTTTGTTATCGGGAAATTGTAGGTATTCACATCTTTTTTGTAAGTGTGGACTACGCGTTCTTGGTCCCATGTAAGAGCTGTGGGTTAGAATAGTAAGGGAACTATAATGGTATTCGAAAGAAATGTTTCAAACGAGGCTTTAAAATATTTACGGGATTGAAAAGAGACGAAAACATACGAGTATTTACTTCTAACGACGAATGTACACAACTAACACCTTTTTTTTTTTTTTTTTTTAATTTTAAATTAAATTTGTACTAAGAGAGAAAGGTAATAATATATACTAATATTGATGATGGTATAGACTGTAAATATTATGTTCTTTTACATTTTAAAGTAAAATCAATGAAATGTAAATACGAAAAAAATTCATAGATGAAAGAGATTTTCCCTTCTTTCCATATTTTTTGTTTCGCGTGGAAGCCTCCGAGCCCACATATTTCAGCGCCTACTCGTAAGAGCGGGGAGCAAAAAACGATCATGTACCTGAATGTGGGAGGGTGGAAAGGAAGAAGAAGACAAAGGCTTTTGGGTTCATGAATATTAATACGGTTCCGTGGAATATGATACGCTTTCACCACCTTTTCATTCTGATAAATTCCGTCTACAATACTGACGATATATTTTTATTGTTTACTTACACACTGTTCATGTATATATTGTATTTTAAATTATTTATTATAAATCGCACCCCATAAAAATTATGATGTAATTTAATCCATTTTTATTCAACTGGTATCTTTCACGAGTTATTTGATAATTATTGTTCAAAATAATTTAAAGATCATAGGAATAAACCATATCAAATAATGTATTACGTTGGGTATATAAACCATTTCTCTATATTTTGTCCATAAAATTCTAAAAAAGGCTAATTTTTTTTACGAACAGATCGTCAACACATCAGCCCTGATGATGAACCCTGTAATGGGATCCGAAACGTCGGCCAGAAGGTCGTATTAACACGGCATAATACCCCGGAAGACTCAAACCAGAAGATTCTGAGTGGCCGTGAAAACCTAACAACATTCTTAGAAGGTCAACAGGATGTTATTGACCCCGTTAGATGGGTCTAGAGCGAGGTCCTAATGAAAAGATATTAATATAATAAATATATTAATATAATATTTGGACGTGCCTTGAGTATTTGTATTTGTACGGTATTTTTTTTTAAATAGAGATGCGAACACGGAATACGCATCAATATTCTTAGTATTTTCAAATTAAGCTAAACTCAATAGGGCTCGAACCACTAACCACTGGTTCACTAGGCGAGAGTCATAGCCACTACACCAATAAGCTACTTATTATAATTATAATTATTGTATTATTTGAGGGTAGAGTTCTTGCGGACATGGGATTTTCCATGTGTCCTTACGCCGCAGCTGACAGTTCCTAGAAAAGGGTCACGTTAGCCTTGTCATTTGATCAATACTATTGTTGAGATTGTCGGTAGGAACTATGTGGTAGTTCTTAACACCAAAGATGATGTGAAATAAGCTGTACCTATAAAGCTCAATGTCTGTGTTTCTGTTCTTTATACAGATCTACACCGTTTGTCCTGTGTGACCCAACTCTTGTATGTTCAGAATATTTCGAGTATGTCCAACTGTTCAATACGGGATTTCATCCCCAGGGGGACATCATTAATCAAGATATATTAAAGATGTCTCATAGAGAAGAAGTTATAATTTTTATGTGGGAAAGTAGGTATGAAAGTGTTTTTGGGTATTCGTAGGGCTTACGATCTATCGTACACATTTCAACCCATGATAAATTACCATATCTATCAAATTTTTGAAGTTTTATATATGTTTAACTTACACAACTTCACAGCTGAATAATCTAGTTTTATAATTTAATTCTACAGTAGGTACAAATATAATACAAAAATTAAGAATCCAGAAAATATGTCACATTTTCTTGTTTTTTTTCTTAAATTTATTTTACTTCTTTTTTGTATAACCTGGCAAAATTTCCTAAATTTGGCATTAATTTCACCCTTTTCTTACATCGCACTGGCATTTAATATTGCGTATTCACCCTATTAGCGCCACCAGAGCGCAGAGGGCAGACTCCGGGCGAGGAGTGTTTCGTAGAAAAAATTGCAAAATCTGTTTTTCCACTCAGTTGAATTGCATTTATATGCAAATATACCCCACTCGCGAGTTCCCACTCGTCGGCAGCCCCTGCGTGCATTTTTTATGTCATACGCTCATGATGTGCAATAAATTGCGTTAAGCTAAACGTGGAGTGGATCAGCGAAGGGATGATCGGGGAGGAAGGAAGCCGAACTTTTTATAAAACTATAACAATGTCAGTGTGATGTCTCGCGATCATCATTATTTATTATACATAATTTCCGTCATCTTCGTCCGCTGTCAATGAAAAGCAAAAAATATGTATCATTTTCGTTTAAAATAGCACAAAAGTATGTAATCATTTAATAAGTAGTAGCCATCTTAGACTAATGGACATGACTGGCGTTCCGAGTTCGATGTCGGTGAATTCAAATTACATCTGTAATTTTCTATAAGCTGGGTGTTTTTGATATGCGTTTCGATACAATGATTGTGCCCGTTGACGTGTTGCAAATTAAATAAAATTAAACATATCAGAAAAAATGTTATCTTGTACAGAGTATAAAAAATTAGCGATTAACTAAAAACAGTGGGAAAATATCCCCCTTCAAATAAATGGGAAAAAGTTGTATCTACACATTAGAATGCAATGATGTGATGCACAATATATGTAGAAATGACTACGAGAAATTTTAAAACTAGAATAAGAGAACATGAACTTCGTTTGAGAAATAATAATTATTCCGCATTTTCTAACCACTTGTTCAAAACTAGCCACATTTTCAAAAAAGATAAATATACCTTTAAATACACTCTTGTTAACAAAATTTTCAAATTGTCTGCTTTAGAAACCTTAAAAATGAACAAAAAATTAAATTCAAATATCAATATTGTAAACAAAATAATAGCCCCATGTTAGTCGCCATTATTAACGATGTTCCGTGCCTCGCTCCTTCAACCCCAAAATCACCCCCACCACCTGAAAGCACCTAATACTTGCACATTTTAATTTAGTTTAAATAACGCTCGTTAATGGCATGGACGTATCAAAACTGGTAGCGTAGTAATCATAAATAAGTAACAAATTCACCCAAAACTCACCAAAAAATGTCTGAATAATATCCCCTCTCACCTATTTTTAATATACATTTATACTGTAGTGTATTTATTCTTGCATAGTTAAATCCCCTAGTAAACAACTTTTTTCAATAGAAATATTTTATTTTAAATTTGAAAAATTTTGTTCCGAATGTCATATATGATAAAGCGTAAAACGTTTTCTTGTAATAAAGCGCGTCTGATTTACTAAAGTGTTATACTTTTTGAGAGCATTTAGTTCGACATTTTAATAATTGTTTTAAAATTTACAAGCTTATAATATTTTTTTAAACAAGTCAAATGTATTGGAACCAGCCGTGAAACCAGACTGTGTATCAAGAAATTTACGTTTTTATATTTTGGCGGTCTGTGCTATCTTGTATATTTTAATTTATAATTTTAAACAAAATCGACCGATTTCTATCCAGACAAAATAATTAGTGTCCAACAGAAACAGGACTTACTAACGAAAGTGAATCTTTGGTATCAGTCTCAGTTTCGGCCGAAACCGAAACCGAAACTTTTTTTAGACATGTTAAAAATCTATTGTTTACTGATATTAGGCTTAATTTTTACACTTATGCATACAGTTAACACGCGTTAAATGAAATATAAAACAATAATTGAGTTTGCGATTTAAAAAAAAAATATAACTGCTGTAAAACAAACAAAAATAACAAAACATGTTAACTACTTCTTGGAACAAGAGTTTGCCAGTAATCAACACTTACATTATAAAGGAAGGACCTCATTAATTGAGTATTTTAATTTTAATTGCGTTTACAGTCACAACATTCTTATTACACGTATTAAATGAAATAAAAAATTAATGAAGTATGATAAAAAAATAATTATACATTTTTTGATATAACTGCTATAAAACAAACAAAAATTATAAAAATTAACAAACACTTCTTGGAACAAAAATTTATAAATTATTAATCAACACACATTATAAAGGAATGACCTCATTAATTGAGTATTTTAATTTTAATTGCGTTTACAATCACAACATTCTTAAGACTAAATTTAACATTTATTAATTTATTGAGATCTTTTATTTTTTTAAATTATTTGTTCACACAAAATATATTCAGTATATAATTTGGCAATTTACCACTCAGGCTAGGCCTGTTCTAAGTAAACCGCCTCACATTTTAAAGATTTTCTGCAGTTTATATAGAAGAAAAAAGTAGTAAGAAAAAATAATAATGCAAGATAGACATTATAAAAGACCACATAATACAAAACATAAAAGCATAAATAAATATATGATAAAATCAAAAATTGCAGTTATTAACTAGATTTTCGTCGGTCGGTCACTAAAAATAATGTTAAATGTGGAATATCGTTGACCAACATGATACTATGTAAGTAGGTAGACTTGCATATTTTTTAACAATTGAATTTCATCGACTTGGTAGGTGCCCATACATAACATAGAAGTGACTGCCTTCATTTATGTATCAAATATGTAGACCAGCTGTGTGATCCATTTTGCTAATCTTTATAATCTGCATATGGGCTACTCTTATGGGATTTCATTTTTATTGTGATAACTTAGTATTGTATTTTTTATTAAGAATGAAAAATAAATATTTAAATTAAACATAACATAAAAGTGAAAATATGATTTATATTCTATTTTCTGGTTAACATCGAAGCGTGCAAATATTTTTTATCGGGCAAGTTAGTATTTAGTATTATATTTAAAAATAAATCAAAACGTTTGTTGTGTGAAATTTTACCGAATCCCTTTTGTTCGCAAATCCATAAATCATATGAGAAGAAAGAGGGATTGCTTGGAACTTCCTAATATAGGTAATCCTGAGAGATTGAGTCTTATATCTAAGCTACCAATTTTGAACGAAAATATATTTAAGGTTGGCAGTCATCCCGTATCTAAGAATTTTTCATACACCATAGTGAATTAAATATTTTTAGCTCTATTTATCTTGAAACATTTTTTTTTATTACAAAATTTACAAAATTATGCGTTAAATACACAAACATTTTGCGAAATGACATCTGTACCTACGAGGATATCGCCTAAAGATGTCAGTCATGGGGCAGTTTTCTTATTTTGAGAAGATATATGTGAAAGAATTTGAACAATAATCCCTTCAATCGAAATCTGTTTAAATTTCTCTATATTTGAGTTATTTTCAAATAAAGATTTATTACTGCTTTGTAAAATAAGTGTATAAAACAACTTTTATCATTATAAATAATAAGTATTCCTATCGAATCAGTTTTATGTTTATAAAAATTTCGTTTTTTTGGTCGTAATAAAAAGAAAAATTAAAGCATTTTATATTAGAATATTTTATATTAGGTATAAACATAAGTAGTGTCCGTTTTTTTCGTTTCGTATTTTTAAAATGAGCATTAATATGTTATGTTTGCCTTTACGTTACATTAATTATTTTATTTAATTACATCCCTTTAAAATGGAATGTGAAGCAGACAAATGTGAACACTTTTGATTCCCTTGTGTTAGAATATCGAATTCTTGAGTCAAGAACGGATGGTTTTTATCACATATCGAAAAACTTGTAGAACGTCGGCAAGAAGTTTTATATAATAAAGGAGATTTTTTTGTAACGCCCTCTTGTCCTCTTGATTTGGAAATCATCTCCACCAAAATTCATCAAAACTCATCAAAAATGGGTTTAAGTTCTAACCCAATAAATACCCGATTAATTAGAACTATCTTACCATTGTATACTGTGTAAATGTAAATTGTATAAAATACTTAAGAAACTTTTTTACAAGTTCAGAAAGCCTTTTCTGTATTTAGTTCAAAATTTTAGAGACATTTTGAAAATCGTTATTTTAGGTAATAACAAGAAAAACTGTCATTTAATGTCAGTTGATACCAGGGGCATATAGTACATGCGTGTGTACAATTTGTGGTAGGTCGTGCGGTTCCAGAATAGGGCTCCTCAGCCACGCTCGGACGAATAATTAATAACATGGCAGACATGATCGCAACGAAGAACCGCCAAAGAAGAAGAAGAATAGTACATACATTAAAAAAACCTGTTTACTACAATATATAATACTCGTGTATAATATAGAAGCTACATTTTTGGGAAACAAACCAAAATAAAATTTTAGTTTATTTTGAAATAGGTATCAGAACAATAAAATATAATATGTAAATTACGCTACAGATTTGACAGTCATGTTAAATTTTGAATTAGGTATTTCCCGGAAATTTTGTTTATCAAAGATTATTTAAAAGAATGCATTTCTAGCGCCTGGTATCTATCATACATGAATACGATTATCCTATTACTGTTTTAGTTATAAATTATTATCCTATCCTATTACTGTAGATGAGTGTATCTATCTACCGTAAGCCCTCGTAGTTCAGTGGGCATGACACGGCTTCTCACACCGAGGGTTCCAGGTTCGATTTCCGGTGGGGTCACAATTAATCTATGCGATTTACTCAAGCCTGGGTGTCTTGTGATGTGATTCGCTTCTGTAATTGGGCCTCTTGGCCTGTTGAAGCGTAAAAAAAGTTAAAATTGGTTTTTCGCCATAATTGTTTAATAAAATACAATTAATTATATTCGAAAACGATTTGTTGGGAGTAATTATCTACTACCTAATCATGTTAAAACATTTTTTTATTTACCATTTCATATTTTCTTCATACTCGTAAATAAATGACAATTAATATTATTATAAAAAATAATCTAAAATGGACAGCCCTCAACATGCAGCGTGTGCTGAAGTTAGAAGGACGGCTTTTACGTCTTCGCGTCCAAACATCCCTCCAGTAATTTCTTTCATACTTACAAACTTATGATCCCGCCCGAAGTGACGTGTGCTGTAATTGCGTTTAGATCCCAGGGAGCTTCGTTGGAAAATTGAATTTTAAATAAAACCAGTGGGAAAAACCTATTGCATTATATATATTCTTTATCATTTGAATGTAGGAGAGATACACGTGCATTTCACGCTCTGGCTACTCGAGAAAAATATTTGCGCGTAGAATCCTAACCTTGATTAAAACGATTTAATTTATTTATCTCAATTTTAATGTTATATTTGAACGTCCTGCGAACATCCAATTGTTTTAATAAAATTCTACCACAGGATCATCATAAATAATGTCGAAATTTCTCCAGGAATCTTATCGCTTCGCCTAGTGTCGTCATTTCTCGCTATACTATACAAAATAATATTAGATTTTGAGCATTTTAAAAAAAATAATACAAATCAAACCAATTTTTATTTTCTGTATTCGATTCGGAACAGTTTTTAATTCTGTTTTCAGTTAAGTTCCCCTACTGAGAGGGCGGATAAAGTCTCGATAAAGTAAGAAAAATTGAAATTCTACACCAGACTTTTAATTACTTTAATGCCCGTCAGATGGCGATGTCGCAGAAGGAGGCTGCCAGTCTTTAGATATGCAAATTCCTTTCCAATAATATCCCCATTCAGGCGTAGCCGTTGGGTTCTGAACTCGGCTATAAAGGTGAAAACGGACTGCCTCCGGTCTGCATCGGACTTGCAAGGTGTCTGTAAAATAAATTGGCTAGCCAAAAGGGAGATTTTATAGTCTTTAAATGATCTTCTAGACGCCATACGTGAATGAGAACCTTTTTACCTTAAGAGGTGAACATTTTATTTAAATGTCTATTCTGGTATCAAATTTAAAACGGTGTCTGGGGTACCCCATAGTTCCCATTAGTTTATTAAAGTGTCCTGCGGGGCGCTGCCACGAGACGATCGCTCCTGCAGGTACAAGTCAATTACCTGCGTACTCAGGAGTATAAGCGAGCTGTTTACTTAAGTGATTTAATAAATTATAGGACAAAATAGACATTGGTATCTAATATTACGATCGCTGTGTAAAAATATAGTAAGTCCCTCCTGTAATCATCTGGTTTCGGATGTACTCAAATATCAGGCGAAACTGGGCACAACTTTAAGGGTTGCAATCAATTATATAATAAACTGTAGATACGTTACAAGCGTAAAATCTTGGCAACTCAAAAGTAAGGTAATTGCCTTAATTGCATTCGTTATCGAACGGACCTTCTTTGTGATCGGGCGCGACGCTGCGCCGAAAAAAGTCCCCTGGAAAAGGAACAGAGTATCGTACACTATTTTAAGTATGAGTATGTTATTTTAGTCACCGTGACTTCAAATTACCTGATTCTTCTGTCTACACGCAGAGCGTTTGTGAAATAAGTGTGCCGTGATTTGTTGTCTCTTTCTATGCAATATTTGCTACATATGAAAGCCGGCTAGTATGGGAATGACGTGTCTATATTATAATACGTCAATGGTTGTAATGAAGTTTATCAGAGAGAAGTAACATTTAAGGGAGATGAAAATTATTTTATTCTTAAAGAGAGTATACAGGGTGTAACAGAGCTAGTCCACAATACTTGACAGGTGGATTCCTGCCTTGATTATTGGTCAAAAATGTTCAAGCAACCATGACCTAATATCAATAGTTATGGAGTTATGCAATATCAAAGTTTGCATTTTTTAAAAATATTTCTGACTTATTTTTTACAAAACGTTGAAGTATCATTACAGTAACTTATATCCATTACGAAAAATTAATTCGTTTCAATAAACCTAAAGTAAAATAGTAAAAACCCTGAAAAAATTCCAATTGGAATTGGAAGGTTTTTATCTTTTTATTTGACTTGTATTAAAGGAGATGAATTTTTCATATTAGATATAAGTTACTGTAAATAAGTCAGAAATATTGAAAATAAATGCAAACTTTGATGTCGCATATGTCCTTAACTATTGATATTGGTCATAGTTGCTTGAACATTTTCGACTCATAATCAAATCAGGAATCCACCTGTTAAGTATTGTAGACTAGCTCTGTTACACCCTGTAGGTATATATAAAATCTTGAATTTATGCTGTAACATTTTAAGCTTGAAGTAATTGTTAGTATTTTCAATTCAATAATATTTTTTTGTTAAGTTTTAGCGTGGTTGGCATTTTGTCAATATCGTAATCGCCAGTCTGCGTCATCCACTTCCATGGAGGCCTCCCTGTGATGTTTCCATCATCGTGTTTCGACATCATTGGTCTCGCATTGCAATAATTAGATGTACCTACGGAGAAATATGTTTTCTTTATGGGTGAATATCGTTACAGTTTTTTTATTTATTTAATTGATAATATATATAATATTTTATTACAAGGATAGCTAGCAAATATTAACAATTCAATTTTATATGTTTTACCTCACCAAAAAGAATTATGATTCTTGTTTGCGGTGAGGGATAATCACTTACAATCATATAGGTAGTGTAATATAATTTAATAAACGATGAGAATGGTAATATACTATTTATCTAACATATCGAAAATCTTTGAGTAAGCAGTCAAAAAGAGGCTAAACTCAATCACAAAAGTTAATTGTACAATAAATGAGAATCCATTCGGGTTCACTGGGGGAATATGCACACAAGACGCAACCGCAAAACGTCCACCATCATACAAAGTAAATTGAACAAATCAACTAATTGCATAGGTATCTTCATCGATTCGAGGGAAGGACTCGACAGTATCTCCCACGAACAACTCGTATCAGAACCAAAAGAAAACGGGATTAATCACACAGCCCCAAACGGGTAAAAAGCCACTCACCGAACAGACCTCAGATAGTCAGATCAAATGAATCTTTTAGTAATCCACCAATAGGTGAATTTGGAGTCCCCCAAGGTACGGTCCTCAGACTTCTTTTAATGAATGCTAATACTTCTTTATACGAATATTTGATTAAGTTTAGAAAAAAAAAATATTATTCAACGATACGTAAATATAGATTTATCACTGTAAGAATGCGTTTTGGAGAAAGGGGGTGACCCAATCCAATACTCGGCCAATTATCTTCAGTTGTCGCCCGAAGTGCGAAAAATTGTCTTCGGATTGCTGCGTGTGGCTGAAAAGTCAGCCGCATTCTTACAATGGTCATGTTCTCTTTGATAAAACCTATATAAAACCTAAAAAAACAAGTACGATAAATCAAGTGGAGATACATAATATCTATCGAAAAAATATTTGATCACTAACCAGGAATTTTTCGTTTCCGGGGAGGAGAGTACCTCAAATATTTTTTGATAGATAAATAATATCCCAAAACTATGTATAATCTAAAATTGTCACTTCACTATAAAAAGAATTTTCATTAAAAATAAAAATCTTTTACTATTATATTCCTAATTATTCTGGATAAAAAAAACTATACAGATCGTCCTTACCACTTCATCAATTTCAATAAAAGACCGAGTTCCGTGTTGTCAAGCTGCAAATTCAAATCCACGCCACGAACTTAATTGAAAATGTAAATTCACCTGTGACACGAGCCACCCCCAGCCGCCCGTCCTATTAGCTCATGTCTAAGGCTTTTTCTCCCGAGATGAAAGGGTTGCAACTCTTTCGGGCATGGCAATTAATTTGACGCGACGACTGCCGCCGTATCGTGTCGCCCAATTTGAAAATCGCGAAGGTCTGATATAAATCATTCAGATGCCGCCGAATCCGCGCCCATCTGGGAATACTCCAGGATGAATCTGTCCCGTTTGAGTTATTCAATTATCCCGGGACGTAATTAAATAACGGGATATTAGAAGGGAGGATCAGATATTTATTCTTTTCCTGTTTTTACAATACAACTTTGTTTTATCAGATGTCGTTTGTTATTGAGTTTAGGTTAACGTATTTCCGTAATGAATTTGTTATTCCAAATTAACGAGAAACTTTTAAATTTGCTAAAAGTTAAGCTTTTAATTTACTTTAATTTGCTTATAAAACAATAATCCCATAATTATTAAAAATTAAATATAATCGTGTGTATTATAATATACATAATGTACTATGATATACATAATGTAATAAACTGATTAATATTATATTTTATATTTTTTGATAGTATCATGATAGTATTATTACTATAATACCATTTAATAAATCTAAAAATACTATATAATAATATTATTAGATAGTATCATAATAATAACACGAGCTGGTCTAAAAGTCCTACTATTCAACATAAATAATAATTAAATTTAGAAAAAATTAGAGTGCGATGGCCGGGAATCGAACCCGGATCAACTGCTTGGAAGGCAACTATGCTGACCATTACACCACCATCGCCTTACGTTCAACGATAATTTTAAACAAAACATACTGAACTAATATCACATTCAATCGACAATATTTTTTATGGGCATAATAAGCATATGACCAAAGAGCACTTCATTTTTATACCTATGTTGATTGGTTGCTGAATCTGATAATATACGCAGATAGGTACTTGTACAATTTTATGTTTTTAGCACGTGCTTTGCTGCTATTTTAGCGATTGATATGAATTTGAAGATTTTCATTTTCCTTGCTTTAGATATTACGATGTCTTCGACATGAAAATAAATTACCATGTCTGCGTTACGTTTATTCGATTTTTTATTGGTTTTACTAGATGATTTTTTAATAGATAGCTATCATTTCAATTCAGCTATCTCACAGCACTAACGTTAATTCCCCGACTTGCGGGATTTTTCGACATGCGTTATCCTAACTTATCCTCATTGGTCGGTCCCACCTACAATGTAACTTCAAGTTTGTAATGAAATTTAAGATGTATTATTAGAATGCGAGTATATTAATATACAAATATTTATATACAAAATATATTATGTATATTTTATTATTCAAATGCTACGAAGAATCAGTCATCAAGCATCACGAATATCACAAACACATTGGATATTCCCGAATATCAGATATATCCAATGAATTGTGAGAAATACTCGAAGAGGGTGAGGAAGCGCGGAGATTGGTTTTATCTCCACTCTTCCATTGAGAACTATTTCCTGCGAGACGTCGCGGAGGAGACGAATGGGAGATCCGCCGAGTGAAAGCAATCCTTTTGTGATTTTATAATTGGAAGCCTTCTTCGGAAAATGCCGTCGACCTTTCAATTTTCCCACTCGCCGGATACTGGCGTTCGAATTTGTTTTAAGATTACTCAGTTTAATTAATCGAGATGAATGGAAATTGACTACATTCCATATTTTGCCGCACAGACAAAATGGTTGTAATTTAAAGGCCTTCGTTACCCGATTTAGGAGTGCTCCTATGCATTATAAATTAAATTATTACGAGGCTTGCTGCCATGTGCGTTGATTATTTAAATTTCCGTCATCCATGTTTCATCGAAAGCCTTCTGTTTGTCTTCCATCCATTTGTGAACCAACCACATATCCCTTGCTCTTGGAACAACACGTTATCGTCTGATATTCAGATCAAACTGAGATATTAAATGTTTAAATTTAAATATTCAGTTTTGCGATTTCTTAGTTGTGAGTTGCCCATCGCCCATGAGGTGAATTTGTGAAGACCGTTATGTTAAGGCTGATGAGTTTTCCTCCGCTGAAAGTCTGGATATGGCAAAGGCAATTGGATCCGGCGATTTAATGAAGTCATTTTGGATGCAATTTTCATTTGCCAGCGTTCGGAAATGTACAAATACTCTGCAATATAAACATAAAATAAATAGTATTAAATCGTTTTTTAAATATCAAATAATATGAACATATTTGGTGTGTTGCTTATTTATTATAGTAAATCAATATAGGCTACATTTTTTACCTACATATTGATAAAAAGTCGTCATTTTAAATACAAAATAACTTTCACAAAGGTTTGGGTGAAGTGAATTACTTTCACACCTTTTAAATTTGTTAAGAAACTGCTGAATTTTTCTAAGTTGCTAAGAACGTAGTGTTAATCATACTAACGAGTTTTAATTAATATATATTGTGAAATACTCAAACATAGCGGCAGTGGCCAAGACACTAAAAAATGTTTAGTAATCTATGATTGCGTTTAATTTTGGCGTAATAATTGGCGTATAATTTCACCATTAAGCATGAGAATAAATTTCATAATATATAAGTAAAAATTAACTACTCAAATAACGTTTTTTTATGTATTTAAATTGAATAAAAAAAAGTGCGATGGCCGGGAATCGAACCCGGATCAACTGCTTGGAAGGCAACTATGCTGACCATTACACCACCATCGCTTTGACTGTTTGAGCATTTCTAACAAACTGTTCGAAGTGTAACGTTAATGTGACCGGTTACGTTGTGATAGTAGCAGTGTAGTAAAAAAGTAATTGACTTCTCTGTTTAAAAAACATAAAAGAAACTTTTAAAAATATGCAACAAACAACAAAATATGAAAAAATATTTAAGAAACACAAAACAAACTTATAAAAATATGTATTTAGTACTTTTTTTTATGTAATGGTGAGATGAATTTTTTAAATAACTAATTGCATATGAATAAATATTTCCTGTCTGAACGTAGATTGCACTAATGGCGTAATCTCTAATTTATGATTAATCTAGTATAGATATAATAAATCAATAATAAAACAAATTAACAATGTAGCAATAATACTATAGGAAAACGCGATAACAATTATAAAACTAAAATAATTTTTTTTTCTTAAACTAAACGGAAAATCATAATTGTAAAAATAATTGTTGGTACAAACTGTTCATATAAAATATCTGAACCGAACCAAAACATATCTCCATTCAAAGAGTTCAAATATTAAATTAAAACAAAAATTAGTAATAGAAATATTGACATTTGACAGATGTTTTATATTAAGTATCGTGGTAACAATCACCATTTTTTGGGGTAAAAATCTTGCTTTTTTCTTAATAAGACGGAATTTCTGATAATAAGAAGATGTAATAAAAGTAAAGGCAAATCCGTATTATCTTTAGGAGATCAGTAAATTTCTTATAGTGAAAAAATATATTAATAAATTTAAATAATAAATGAAATAACCGCAAAATATAATTTATCTATATAAAACTAAAAATATTTCGCTACACGCATTGTACATGACGTTATCGCAGTTCCTAAATCACGCTGGTGGACAAAATATTCATTGAATCAGGGTTTTTATTGTCATCCTCAAACGCGAACCCGACAAAAATGCAGTATCCAAACCATGAGTGCATTGCATTCTATACTGCAATTCTCTCTGCATTTAAATTGCGGTGCTTGAAATACAGTGTCGCATCGGTAAAATCGTGAAATGGGGGTAGCAGCATCGATTTGTATAATAATATAACACGATTATTTAAAACGTTACACTATTAAGAATTTTGTAAGGTATTTTTATTTGATTTTGAGTATGCGGGGACCGGAAATTATCCAATATTTTGATTGCTATCTATGGTTATATTATCATTTCGGGAAAGGCTGGAATGATTTGGGTTTCAAATATTATGAGTTGTATATCATGATTTTTTTTTAGTTTATTTTATAATCCTCAAATAATAATGTTTAAACGTATTCGACATTACGAATATAATACATTTTCGAGTGCCCGTCCATCCAGACTTCATTTTCCATTTTGAATATTCCAGGAAAGGACCCTTATTATACTCTATGGATTGCATATACTCTAAGCTCTATATACTCACTCTGGATGCAGGCATATTTAATCTGAGCTTGAATAAATTTAAGACTCCACCAAGAAAAATATTCCGTCTTTTACTTTATTCATTTGTTATTCAGTTGACAGCAACGGTTTGCAAAATAAATCAATAATAATGAATATCTAAGTTATAATGATTATTTAGTTATAAGTTACAACATAACATGTTATAGATAAAGTAGGAATGAAGACTAGGAATGATGAAATGGGATGTTGCTATTCAATCAGTCTTAGTCGCAACAAAACAAAGTCGAAAAGTCGCGAAGCAGCACAATGGACAATGAATACAACGTAAACATTTTTCAGTTTTATCCATTCTGAAAGGTGTGGCCAAGGCCGCGCAGCGGCCGCAATAATCACCCGTAGAATCAAATAACAAGCAATCGATTGATTTCTCTTAGTACATAATATGTGGTACGTTATAAACATTTATAATATAATAAAAAAATATTTAAAAAATAAAACAAATATTATAAATGTTAATCTTAAATATATTATGTTTGAAGATAAATTCAAGTTAGCTGTATATTACAGCAATTAATCTAGAGTAGTGTTATAAAATATAAATGCTTCGTTTCCTACGGCATTCAACGATTTTAGATTTTGATGTTAAGTTAACAATATTCAACGATTGCCGTTGAAATCGCTCGGTTAGCGAAAACCATTGAAAACGGTTTAGATGCATCAAATACAGGATTTTGCACATTTGCACATCATATAAATTTCGTTTCTCGGATTTGTACATGCAGAGAATCATGTGGATTTTTGAAAATATACCATTTTGTGGCTGGAACCCGATAGTTATTTGTGTTATTTTGATTTTACACCAGATTATATACTGTGATTAAAAGGAAAAAATAATAAAGATATTATTGGTTTTAATTGTAACTAAAAAGTTATCACACCGCTTCCGGATTAACTGCTAAATTACTAATATTATACAAATAATAAACTATTTGCCGGATAAACACGACGGTAAGACATCTTTGATTATGCAAAAGATCAGCTTTATCTTTTGATTTTTATTATTAATTAAATATCTCATAGACTTAAATCCTACTAGCGATTGTGAAATGCATTATTATTAGTATTATCCTTCGATTTCCGCTAACCAGAACATATCCGATATTGTTCATGTATAAAAAGTAAAACTTATTTATGTTCTTTATATTTTTTAAATTTGGTAATATTATTCTGTTTACTGTAGATATGATTGACAAAATTTCATAAAAGTTATTCGTGTATTATGTATCTATACTAAACTTTTAGGGAAAAATATTGAGATACAGCAATATAAATTTTATATCCTCTCCAAAACTTTCGTGCGTGTTACTTAGAAATATTTCAAATATCCTGTTATACAACCTTTTCTTTCCATTAAAAATGATTTATCACACCAATTTATCATTAGTAAAGTAAACAACGTATGATGTATGGTTTCTTGTTTCAATTATTTACTTAAAACTTTTGCCTGGGAAGACAGACTTAAAAATATTAATCAGTTGAGGTGATGAGTATATTGGATTAACTAGGAATCATTTGAGATGAAGTCGAAGCCTTATTACTTACCCGTCACTTTCGATGGGTAGGTAATAGGGCTCACCTGCACTGCACGGTTGTGCAGTCTGTATCCAGTTATACATTTGCATCCAAATCCGTCCGTGTCGTGTCAAAGTTCGACGTCATTTAAATAGCAAATGAAAGCGACACGAGAGTATCAGTTGTCATTGCGACATCGTGTGAAATGCATTATTCGTATTCGTATCAGCCGCCACCAAAATCAGAGCTCATTATTACTTCCCTATTATTATAGTAATGGAGTGACGTTATATATTTTTTATGTCTATTAAATTGATTGTGACTCAATCGCAGAATTCTGAAAATAAAAAAATTGTTATTTTGATTACTGTTTCCCCATCACTAAAAATAGACAGGTCGTAGATTTACGACAGTCCGTCTTATTTAGTGAATACTACACCGAAACTCAAAAATAGACGGGACGTATTTAGTTATGCCCATGTAGTTACTTATATAATTTTCATTTACGACATTTACAATTTTAGAAGAAACCTTTGAAGCAGAAATTCCAACCTTATTTTTACGTCTACATATAAGATGGTGATATATCACTTTTCAGCACCCGAATTTATGCAGTAATAACTATTTTACATTAAAATAGGTTCATCAATTTTTTGTTGCACATACATGGATTGTAATGTTGGGCCTTCACGATGTCTGGGTGTTCTTAAAAAAGACCTGATTATTTGATGTCGAAGCGATATTCACATCATCACGCAAACCAATCATTGCAATCTGGAGTTTTGTCTAAAATATAAGTTTCTGATGAATGTTGTGTATAAGTAGGAATTAATATTATTTTAAAAGTTGGTAGATATCACCTTTTTTCACGCACATCTACTAATTTCTTCATCCAAAGATAACTAAACAGTATTCGATCTTTTTTGACATTATTTGGTCATTATTTCGATTAAAATAAATAGTCACGCCACTCACATTAAATTAATAATGACGTCACTCACAAGCAAGAGCCGCAGAAACAGCTGAAGAACAAGCCGTTCGTAAATTTGTTTTAAACTTTAAAACAACTACTTCAATAATTGGATACCGCATGGGTGATGTTAAAAAATCTATTACGAATGCATGCAATTAATTGACTTGTTTTGAGTGTTAAGTGAACAATCACCAAATAACTCAGAATACGGCCAATAATTGTCCGTTTCTGACATAGTTTTTATGGCCGTATCAATAAAATATGCTGTCATTGAATTTGTATATTTTTATGATTATAATCATCATCACCATCTTTATCCTCCAAATTTAGTGCGTCCGAAGATTCCATCTTTATCTTCGTCTTCATAAAATCATCCCGTTTATGCCAATTTAGTCGAGGGTGACACATTGGTAGTTGGTAGCCTTTCTTAAAGATATCCCAAAGATACCTCTTGGTATCCAAGCCACATTAATTGAGATATTTTTATGTGTAAAAGGAACTCACTCGGTTCCGTAACTATAATTTTGTTACATTTCATTTCGGCTTGATCTTGATCTCACCCTCTTGGTAAAAATCCAAATTTCAATCCAGATTTAAAAATAATACGTTTTGACATTTACCCGGATTTCTATCATCGCATGATTGTACTCATAGTTATGATTTTATTCATATTTTTTATAAAATAGTTGTCATTGTTTACACTCATTAATCAAAATTTCGCATAATAGAATGTTTGCACATCTGAAATGAATAACATATTAAAATACATGTGTCATGGTGATATTGTGAATGTATGTCGATGGCGTGCAGTCAGTACCTACTTTGAAATGCGCTGTAATTAATTATAAATTCTACGAAATAAATCCGAACAAAATATCCACCTTTTAATATTTCAATTATAAGTTATATTCATATTTTTATATAGGTATCGTAATATTCTGTCAGATAAATAATTAATTTCGCTTTTTTTTTTCTTTCAATATATGCATATATGTTAACTACAACTTATGCTTCGATGTACTGATTGCACGCGATTATATATGTAAATATAAATGTTCCATTGAGTGTGTGTTGCGCGATGCCTAATTAACATTTAAGGTGTTCAAAAAGGTGTAAAATTTTTAACGATAAAATTTTCAATATACTCACTCGCTATTGTGCCGTAAATATGTTTGTACGCACAGGTGCGTCTACGGGCCTAAAAGGCCCACTTACACTCCGTGTTAATATGTTTGACGACGCGGTTGAATTAAGCGAACAAATATTACTTATTCGCTCACAAATACCGGGCGTTTAGTATTTGCTCGAACTCTGGAGAAGAGATCACGCGAGCTAAACGTGTTCAGTAATCTTTTTAAATGACGCAATTCCAATGATACGGAGATAATCAACATAAATGAAAATGTAAACGTTCGTTTGTACAAAATTACTAATTACTGAAAGTTCTTCACCGATTGCTTTGAAATTTTAGCACAACGTTGCATTCGAATACGAGGATGTTTTTGTATACTTGCTTTGTTTTTATATATCCACTATTTATTTATATAAATAAAAATGTAAATGTTCGATTGTCCAAAATCTTAAATCTCCTAAAGTTCGTCAAGTATTGCTTTGAAATTTTGACACAACGTTGCGTTCGAATTCACACAAATTATTTGAAAAAAGGCGCCGGTACTTACCCTTTCAACATTGATGAATATTTAGACACCTACCTATAACATTTTACGAATTCAAATTTTTTGATTACATTCGGATAAAACGTTTTAACCGATGAGAAAGTGCAGCCAATCATATAGCGATATCTATACCTATAAAACTCAATGTCTGCGTGTCTGTCTGTTCTCTATATAAATTTAGACCGTTTGTCCGACTCAAATTTTGCATACTTATGAATTAGGACCCTGTGAGTAACAAACGTAACATTTCCTACCTTCCCTCTTACCCCTTCCCCCGTAGATATATTTTCAATGCAAATCTGTACCGTTCCACCGATCGGACTCAAAATTTGGAAACTTATTTTTTAGGACTAGCCGGGTAACAAAGGCGACATTTCTCTCCTCCCCTTTTACCCCTATCCACCCCCTGATACATTTTCAATGCAAATCTGTACCGTTACACCGATCTGACTCAAAATTTGAAAATTTTTTCTTTAGGACCCGGCGAGTAACATAAACGACATTTTTCCGTATCTCCTGATATATTTTCAATGCAAATCTGTATCGTTTGACCGATCGGACTCAAAATTTGGAAACTTTTTCTCTAGGATCCGATGGGTTACCGAGGCGGCATTTCCCCTCTCCCATTTTATCCCTATCTCTCCCCTGATATATTAGGTCCTTACATATGAAATTGGCGTTTTGCCGTACTGGCAAATTCGATCTCAAATATCTTCTCTTTGGTTAGGAATTCCAAATCCAAATTTATACAGCTATTTACTCATGTATTTGTGTTTTGAAAATTATAATTTATTTGTTTTTTCCTCAATTTTTTTTTTCTTTGCGTCACTCAATTTACAAAATGAAAAACTTGAAATATCGCGTTATTTACGAGTACGAGTTCCACCGTGGCACCAGTGCTGCAGAAACGGCTCGAAGGATTAATGATGTGTATGGCGACGGTGCCGCAAAAGAAAACACAGTGCGTTTTTGGTTCCAACGTTTTCGTTCTGGAAATTTCGACCTGCAGAACAAGCCCCGTGGACGGCCGGAGACCAAAGTTGATAATGAAGAATTGAAGGCTATTGTGGAAGCGGATCCATCGCAAACCACATCCGAGTTAGCTGCAGGCTGCGGTGTTAGTGATAAAACTGTTTTAATCCACTTGAAGCAAATTGGTAAGGTGAAAAAGCTTGAAAGGTGGGTACCTCACGAATTGAGTGAAGCAAATCAACAAATGCGCGTTGACTGCCGCGTTGCATTACTCAACCGGCACAATAATGAAGGGATTTTAAATCAAATCTTTACCTGTGATGAAAAGTGGATCCTGTACGATAATCGGAAGCCCTCATC
>JADDOH010001194.1:0-25906 GCA_016648135.1 Agrypnia vestita
GCCCTGAAAGGGGCCTTTGTGGAGAATGCAATCTCCGCTCTGCTTGGCATTTAGAACTCGAGTGTTCTATTGCCTAATGGTATGATCAGGTCTTGTCCTGTCCGTAACAATACCTATAAAACTTAATATGTCTCTCTGTCAGTTCTCTATATATATCTACACTGACCGATCTGAACCAAATTTTGCATACTTATTCTTTAGGTCCCGGCGGGTAACAGGCAAAAAAAAAAGAGTTGAATGAACTACAATTAGAATCAGTGAATAAAATATAATATTTGGTACTAGTATTTAAAATTAGATATGGATTATTGCCCAAACACTTCAATAACAAAATGAAACTAAATAAGGGTTTTTCATTCATACAATACGAGAAGTGGTGACAATATAATGGACTAAGGACTCAATCTTCAATAGCCTACCAAAAATAATACGAAATATAGTGAATAAGTAATTTTAATTACAGTGCAAAAAGTTTGTTATGAAACACTTTTAAGGCCGGCTGTTTGATCAGGAGTAAGAGTTAAGAAAATAGCATAGATTTTTGTGTATTCCACCAATCGAACAACCCGTTTTCGTAAAACTTTTACCATTAGCAACGATCAATGAACTGGCACTACGTGATTAATGTTTATTTACTAGATACCTACTATTTGTTTCAATGTAAAATCATTCATGTAATATAATTTGGAACTAAATAAACATTAAAATAATTAAAAAGTAGGTAAGTAGGTAAAGAGTAGGTAATATAATAACGTGGCGTATAAGTGTATTGTTTTTGATGCGCATTTTAATTTCCTAATCCTATTGACAAAATATATTATGACAAATGACAATTAAATATCAAATTCAAAAAACAAAGCGTCGCAAAAAACGACGAATAATTATGCCTTACAGTGACCTTACAGTGAAAGGACACCCACAGCATTTCCAGGACCGTTTTATGAGCGAAAGCTCCCATATCGGTCCTACTCACACGTCGCTTGATTGAATTTTTTACTCTAAACGCCATCTCCGTGTCACGCCGTGTAAAGAGCGACGCGATCCGGATAGGTCCGCAATAGTCCATTCACTTTACCTCCTACACATATCACACTTTTTTAGGAAATATCAAAGAAAAACCAGAAATTAAAGGTAAAAGAACAAATCAGTAAGATAACATATATAGAACATAGAATAGAAAGTTTAATTAAAAAAATAACAATTGATCTTGGTAAAAGACTATGTGTAGAATTTGGGTGGGAAGGAGGACAGTGAAGAGACGTCAGGGTAAGGACATACTCCCTAATAGGGAAGGACGAAACAAGGATCACACTAAAAGTCGGAGTTCAGTTCCGAGCACAACGTGTCCAAATCACCCACAAAGTAGCTCCCATCGACCTTACTGTTTCCTCCAAAATATCTATCGAATGATTCGGCAGTGTAGTATATAATTAAAATATCTTAAAGATTGAAATTGTTTCGAATTTTGTATATATTTGTTTATGGATTAATAAAAATGATGTGTGTTAGTTATTATTTCGTGCGAGTAAGAACTCAACAATTTATCTACTGAGAATAAAGAAATATTTGGAACATGTTAAATTGTGACTTTATATTTTTTGTTTTGAAAAAATGAATATCGCAGGGTATAAAAGGAAAGTTTTTGAGAAAAATAGCGCTCTTTCGAAACATTTTTTCAACGTGGCTGCGTGTCTGTAATTTTATACTTTCGTCCCTATATATTTTCTATATATAAACTATTTTTCCCTATATATATAAACTATTTTTCGAAGAATTCTCCTTTTGTCGACGGAATTGTAGAAGATTTTCGTGTTTTAATTTCCTCGTTTCGTACGATAAAAGAATCTGTGGGTTCCAGCCGGGAACCGGTAATAGATTTGATAATCGAGGAGATTGATCAGTTTCTTTTTCCCGGGGTTGGAAAGAATACTCATAGTATTTTTAAAGCAGATCACCAATTTGTCGCATTAACTGATTCGTTATTGTCAAGGCAAGATCCAGTTCAGTGCTGGCCCCACGCCGACGCCCTCAACCCTTGCTCCGGCGTGCTGGGCTACCAGGGCTCCCAGGCGCTGGGCTGGATGGTGGGCATCGTGGGGGTGTGCGCCAACCTCCTGGTGGCCGCAGCCCTGTCTGCTCGGGCCCCCTCCGCCCCGGCCAGACTGCTGCACCTGCAGCTGGCCCTCACCGACCTGTGCACCGCCCTCTACCTGCTGCTGCTCGCTGCGGTGGACACCTACACTGCAGACAGTTACTTCAACTACGCGTATGATTGGCAATATGGTATACTTGAAATGATTCAACACGTATCTAGTATTATTTGGGGTCCTTCCTTTTCAATTCTGCATATGTTTTTTTTCTATTTGCACGATAGATAGCTCCATTAAATACATCGACATGATGACTCATTCGTTTAAAAGTTGTACACCACGCGTTACGGTGTGCCTATTCAGTACATCCGTTCTGTTTTTTGGGACAAGGAATAATGCTGTATGCAATGAGTTGTAAGTGATCACGTTTATCACTGAGAATATTTCCCAAGAGTGCAACCCGGTTTTTTATCAGTTTTATTGATTTATTATTAACTATCTAACTAACCATTACGCCGTTTGCCCCAGAGGGATAGGCAGAGAGGATAGAACGCCATACACTTCCGTCCTGGCACACAACTTTTGTCTCGTTCACTTTCATACATCTTCTCATGCTCATGTTGTTAACTGGTTTTTTTTATTATTTTTTTATTTTTTTATTTATCTGGTCATGCCATGTCTTCCGCGGACGCTCTCTGTTTCTGCCGCCTTCAACACTTGCCTCATAAATTTTCTTTACCATCCTTTCCTCACTCATCCGTTCCATATGGCCAAAACATCTCAGCGATCTTTTCTTTATTTTATCTATTACGCTACAGACAGCAATAATTCGCTCATTCTCTACTCTATTGTACAAAAATATATTTGTGACGTCCTTTCTCACCTTCTGGGAGTGGCTGTGAATACCATGGTCGCCTTTACTGCTTCTCTGTCGGGCTATCGAGTAGCACGTATACGCATTATAAGATATCAAAGTATTGTTTTATTTTTATTTATTAGATTGTTGATGATATGTACATTATTCTTTTTTAAATAAACTCGAAACCCAAGCGATGCAGAAAGGGATGGAAAGTCAATGTTTGTAAACTTTGATCAATAATAAACTCAAGGGATGATTTGCTGAGAGGAACTGGTAAGGCAGTAGTCATTTCCATAACAGTTCCGGGATAGGGTGGTCTACGCCCCTTTCTGCTTCTATTTTTTCTGTTGTACAAAGATTTTCTCAACATATGTTTAAGCGACCGCATTTTCGCTGTATCCAGTCTGCTTTCATTATTTTTTACCAGAACTCCATTGTAAACCGTTAGTCTTATTTCCTTTGATAGATTTTTATTAGCCATGATTGCATTCAGAACACCATTTACTTTGTTTCCCTTAGTAATTATTTTTTCGAAATCATTTTCATTTGTTAAAGAGTTAAGGTTTTTATTACTTTCGTTAGTTGCGGATATTTTATACGAACCGTATGTTTTTCCGAGAAACGAATCTCGACGTTTCGTTGAATGCTTATTCGACGTCATCAGGAAGACGACCTTTACCCGCGGAGGTAGAGGGCGGACTGATTACTGCTTTCGAGGCGGCAAATTTTCATTTGATTTATTCAAGCGTCTTATTTGGTGGTCGACCCGGAAGATCGTTAGCGCACGTCGTTAAGCGACATCTGAATGCCTCGGCAGGAGCGGGCTGCAAGGTGGCGGGGTTCCTGGGCGTGGTGGGCGCGCAGGGCTCGCTGCTGGCCCTGGCCGCGCTGACGCTGGAGCGCTGGCTGGCCATCACGCGCGCGTTGCACCCCAACAGCCGCCTGTCCCCGCGGGCCGCGCGCCTGCTGCTGGCGGCCTCGCTCGTCTACTCCGCCCTCGCCGGCCTGCTGCCCCTCCTCGGGGTCAGCGACTATTCCTCGACCAGGTACGCTATTTAATTTAGTGACGCGACAAAAGGTCCCACTGACAATTGGTCCAATGACAAAAGGTCCCACGGACAACTGATCCAACGACAAAAGGTCCCACGGACAATTGGTTCAACGACAAAAGATCCACGACCATTTGGTAAGACGCATGTGACATAAGATCGGAGGACCTTTTGTCATGGAACTGTTTAATTTGTTTTATGCATAGAAATCTATTGAAACTGTCTCAGATTGGGCGGCTGCCCTAAATTATACTTTCATGCACAATTCCGCCTTTTTAAATAGCGAAACATATAATTATATTTTATTTCGATTTCTCTTTTTGCTTTACCTTACTTTACCGATAACTCTACTCCTAATTATTTTATCAAATTTAAATTTATTATATATTTGTTTGTATACAAATTTATTGTAATGTATACTAATTATTTTATCAAATTTAAATTTATTATATATTTGTTCATTTAAATTTTTTATTGTAATGTATACTAAATTATATTCTCCTCTTTTTGCTATGTAAATAGTCGACTGCCTTCAAACAGGTAATCCCTAGTTAGGTAGTCACAAAAATACCTGGGCTTGGGGGTAATCCAGCACGGTCTAGTGTTCCCGTGGGTAATCCAGCAAGGTCGAGGTTTTCCGTGGGTAGTCCAGCACGGTCAGTGTTACAAAGTCAATTGAACTCAACACTTGATACTAACAGGCTCTGTTTCTATATCGCAGCGTGTGTCTTCCGATGCGGCAACGCGGCTGGGGGGACAACGTGTACCTGTGGGGGCTGCTGCTGGGCGGGGCGCTGTCCGTGCTGGCCGTGGGGGCCTGCTACCTGCACATCTACAGCACTCTGGCCCGAGACTCCAGGCACTGTGCCGGCAGAAGCGTCGAAGCCAGTGTCACCAATAAAATGGCCATTCTGGTAAGAGCTCTATTATAATTTGATAGATTTTAATGCTACGTGTGACGACTCGGTTCGCGCCTACGCAAGCAGGTCCGATCTCGGCTTACCTTCCTAGATTGTAACTGGACGCGACGTACACATGCGCCCCCGTCCGTCCCAATCCACTGTAGGGAATCGTTCCTGGGATCGATAATTCGAGCTCCCTGCGCAGTCGTTCGCGCGCCTCGTCTATCGATCAGACAATAAAGATGATGCTGATGAGCCGAAAACATGAGAATCACTTGAGAAGTTTCTCGGTGTCTCGCTACGCTCCCGCTTCGAACAGATCTTTCAATCGGATCGGGCGGACCTCCGCGGCGTGTCCACAGGCTTTCTTCTTTCCTTGTGTTATTTTTATTGCGCTTTATGTACGTATTCTTTCACTAGCTCACTAACTTCTTTCCGATGATAAATAAACATGTATAAATAATCATTATTTCATCTACAATCTACGAACCCACAATACCTCTCTAAATATGTTTGAAGTGAAATCGAAAAAAAAATTATATGAATCATCTTCGGAGATCCCTCGTCGCGAGGGTGAAGATTGCCGTGTGTCGGATAGACTCCAACATGTTGTGCAGGAGTATCCATTCACCGGACAGTGTGGCTCTTAATCATTCCTCTCCGGTGCTGTAAACTGATAGTTCAAATCAATGAAAGATTATCAGATTTGAACATATATAGAACATTCAAAATTTGATAATGTGTGGATGTTTTTACGATGGAATTGGTGACCGTTGCATTGTGTAGATTGATCGCTTGAGCCAGCTCATACAGGTTGTATGAGCTGGCTTAAGCATATGTATAAAAAGACTTCCACACACACGTTTCTCATATTCATGACTTGGTATCTGTGAGTTTTTTGACATTTCTTCAGTTACTCTAAGAGAGTCTCTGAATATTTTCCATTATCCACTCGATCTTCTTTCGTCTCGAGATGGCTGCACAAAAATAACTTATTTGGGAAGGGGTGTATCATCCATTAAGTTGGTATTTCAGGATCGTAGAAATTTTTGCCTCTTCCAGGACACCCGAGATTTTTACTGCACTCTTACTACGTTATACCAAAGATCTTCCTCAAGCATCATTTGTTTAGCTACACAACACCCATGATTCGTAGCAATGCAGTACATACCTACAAATATCTACAAACTCAATGTCTGTCTGTTCTCTATACAAATCTACACAGTTTGATCGATCTGACAAATTTTGCATAAATTTTTTTTAAGATTCGAAAAACATTGGCCATTTTTTACCCTCTCTCCTTTTACCTCACCCCCTCTGTACCGTTTTACAGATCTGACAAAAATTTTCATACTTGTTCTTTAGAGCCCGGCGGAAAATACAGCCACATTTACCACTCCCACTTTACTCCATCCCCTCCCCATGATATATTTACTAAACAAATCAATACCTTTTGACAGATATGACCCAAATTTTGCATACATATTCTTTAAGACCCGGCGGAAAATATTCCTCTTCCTGGATATTCCATCCATCTCAACCATCGCAGCCTAGATTAAGTGGAAACACTGTTTATATTAGAGGCTTTGCAAAACAATGGAACCTTTGTTTCTTGATGACTATCATCTTGCCTCTTCCCCAGGTCGTGACCCACATGGCGTGCGTGGTGCCGGTGGGCGCCGCGGGGGCCGGAGCCCTGGCCGGACACCCGCTGGTGCACGTGACGGGGGCCAAGCTGCTCCTGGTGCTGGTGTATCCGCTCAATGCCCTCGCCGACCCCTTCCTGTACGCTTTGCTGACCCATCAGTTCAGGAGAGATCTTTGTCTGCTACTGTCCAGGTAATAGAAGTTTGCATAGAAAGAAACCAACAGGATCACTGATTCCTCTTGTTTGGAGATTGAATGGTCTTCAATTCGATTCGATCAGCTCAGGGATTCCTCTAGATGAATAGTATGAATAGCTATTTCATGGTAGGTACACCTGATCTGAAAGAAGAGTAAACACACCAATACAAGACCGGTCCAGTAGATAAATAAAGTATATATTTCAGTTCCGCTACAGTTGAAATCGGCCCTCAATCTTCTGCCTCCACGATACTTGGTCTTCTGCTACCCGTTCCCATATATTCACCAGCAGCAGATACCAAACATACTTCTTCACATTGTCTCCCAATAATTGGTATTCTAATTAATATTTTGTCCTAAGATTTCTATAGAGTATACTTTTTACCTCGCAGGTTGATTTTTTGGTCATGGAACTTCATGAATGTATTGCATACCAATACACGTCAATGTGTGCGTTATTGCTACCAATGCAAGAGATAGACAGCGTTATATGATCGCCTCACGCTAGACAGTAATGCAACAACGCACTAACGTCAGTTGACGCATACACTGAATTGGTTTAATATTGGTTATATATACCGCGCATAATGTATTGTTATTTAAAATTAAAAATAATTTTAAGACATTGGTAATTATAATTATTAAAGCATTATTAAAACTCTCTGAAATTTCTTGGTTGTTATCCATTACCTATATTATATAGGCTCCGAGAATTGCTGAGCCTATGTGGAGCACCTGAGAACTGGGAGCAGCTGGCACAAGATCGTGTGAGCTGGAGGAGAGTTTGCTCTCGGGCTGATGGTGTTGCGGCGGCCAGACGATTAAAAAATGAGCAGCGTCAACGGGACCGACCAACGCAACTGACCCCTTCCTATGTGAAATATGCGGGAGAGAGTGCGCCTCTCGAATAGGGCTATTTTCCCATCGCAAAGCTCATGAGAGACGCAGCAACAACAACTAAGTCAGAATGGCGAGGGGATCCTCGATCAGGAGGCCCGGCTACAACAACAACAAACAATATATTATACTCTTAATTTGTGACCAAAATTTACTTTCTTCGCCTACTAGTTTCAGCTTCCGAAAATGGCACCCAACAGTCATGCAATTAATCGTAATAAAGAATCCGTACAATTTTATTTTCTGAGGCTACTATTTTTTTTTTTATTTGTTTATTTCTATTTAATTTAAATATAAAATTTTGGTTGGACTGTGCCTGTCTCACTACAAATATCTGTGTTGAGACAGGCATAGTTTACAATAGTGTGTAGGTACAAAACGTAGTATATAGTAGAATAATTATTTGTATTTGATAAGTATTGTATATTAACATAACATAATAGAGTGATTAAAGTAACATGATAGAAAATATATCATATATATGAGATTAGTGATTACTCCCCTTGTTTCGGATCCACTGTTTTATTTTGTTTTTTATATTAGGGTTGTAAATTGTGGTTAGCCTGGATTGTTTTAATTCATCAAGCACGCAATTATAGTTATAGCTCTTTTTTCCATACGTGATGTGTAACCTTGGGATTTGATTGCTATTGGTTTGATTTTGTTTATTTGATTGCTGTAACTTGCTATTGGTTTAACAACTTTGACGGACACATTGTTTCGGGTGATATTGAACCCGAGGTTGATCTAAATCTTCCAAGGCCTAGGCACCTCAAAGGTGCGGACATGACCTTTCCATCTTGAATTTCCGTCTCGTGTCCAGGTACGGATTCTGCACGCAGAGGGCCCAGCAGTACAAGGTGCCGGGGGCCAACCGGGACCAGCTGCTGAGCGGCGGCGGCGGGGGCCCTCAAGGGGGCCAGGGCAGGGCGCAGGGCCCGCAGCACCGAGCCCCCGGGGGCTCCCTCACCACGGGATACGAGGAGCTGCCCGTCTGACACATACTTGAAAATCAATTAATTTTTTTTAACTAATAATTTAGTCAAGGGGAACTCTAGATTGTTAGTCACGTTTTAGAACGTGAAAGAAAAAATAAGAATAAGATTGTAGTTATATATCAAGATATCGCGGTAGTTTTTTATCTTCAAAGTACTCGAGCACTGTTCTGTAACTCACGCTAATCATCACTCGAGAATCTTCCGCTTGTCTGGAACATTTTATCGCACCCAGGTTCTTGATTTCCCTGGTTGATTATGATTCTCTCTAAACGTATGCTAGCTGTTTCACTCGTTTCTATGATTTCTCGCGACTGTCGATAGATGAATTAGAGTCCAATCAAAAATATAGGTATCTCATTATCAGTAGTGACATCTGTATTGGATTACGGGAATGACAAAGTTTTCGACCGCAGGTGGCGGTAGTAAAAATAAAACTCTCATACGAAACAAGGTGTGCAAGTTAAACATGTTACAACTTACTAAAATTTGATACATTTGGTAGTTTGTCATGGGTGGAATTGTGAACGTTACATTTTGTAAAGTGGTCACTTAAGCCAGCCGCACGATAGGTCGTAAGCGCCATGAACACCCAAAATGACTTCCATACCTACTTTCCCATATAAAAATAGCTTCGTCTTTATGAGACATTTATAAAATATTATAAAGTTCAATATCTGTGCATTTCTAAAATACATTTTATATTCAAAATAAGTTTGATTCCAACCATTAGGATATAAATTACGAAACGCGTTATATGCCTCAGACATATACCTACTTACATGTAATACTTATGTGCTTCTTTTTCGAAAAGATATTCATGAATTTAGTTAAATTAAAATGATGTTTACAGATATATTAAGCTCTTTATTAATAGTTAACAAGTTCACAGGCGTAACAATGCTTCAGTATTAAAATTTGATGTTAAGCTACATGTTTACTTAGATTTTAATAAATATTAACCCAACATAATGTAATTATAATCTAATTAGCAAAAAAATTAAAATTTACAAATTTTGTATTGAATTTATATAATTATACAAGGTGTATTAGAGCAAGGCCACAATACTTTATAGGTGGATTCCTGCCTTGATTATGAGTCGAAAATATTCAAACAACCATGATCTAATATCAATAGTTAAGGTGATATGAGACATCAAAATTTGCAATTTTTTAATATTCCTGACTTATTTTTTACAAAACGTTGAAGTATCATTACAGTAACTTATATCAATTACGAAAAATTGATTCGTTTCAAAAAAAGTTAAATAAAATAGTAAAAACCCTCAAAAAATTTCAATTGGAATGTTATCCAATCGGAATTGAGTGGTTTTTATCATTTTATTTGGCATGTATTAAAAGAAATAAAATTTTCATATTAGATATAAGATACTGTAATGATATTCGAACGTTTTGCAAAAAATAAGTCAAAAATATTGTAAAAAATGCAAACTTTGATGTCGCATACCTCCATAACTATTGATCGTGATCATGGTTGCTTGAACGTTTTCGACTCATAATCAAGGCAGGAATCCACCTGTAAGGTATTGTGGACTAGCTCTGTTACACCCTGTATATTCAATGAACTCAGTCTCGGAGTCTGATGGTTGAGTTTAACGATCACAGATCTGGTCTATTGGTATTAAAATCACATAAGTATGTCTATTGTATCTTCCGTGTGAAGTTTTTTGGGACATTACTTATATTACCACCCGTACCTAAATAAGGCGTGTCCTATTCGGTATTGCAAGCCAATACCTAACCTTACCATCAACACAGGCTCATCACATCAGCCCTGATGATGGACCCTGCAATGGAATCCGAAACCTCGGTCGAAGAGGTTGGGTATACACGGCAGAATATCCCATAAAACTACGCACAGAAGATTCTGAACGGCCGCGAAAACCTAGAACATTTTTGTCTGTTGTATCTTATGTGCTAACTTAAAAATATGATTTTGGGGACCAAGTGTTTGACGGAGAAAATTTAAAAAAAATGTATTGAATTTTTTAATAAAATTGTTTTCGTGCATTAGTTCTTCTAAATAAAATATACCCCTCCTCCTCTTCATACACTTTTCATTGTTTCATTAAAAATCAATTTTCATTATCAAAATTAACATGAGCCATATGCAAATATGTAGGTATTTATAGTAAGTATTATGCCCTGGACATCAGTGATGTACCTACAAGATACCCTATACAAAGTATCTGGAATACAAAATGCAAGATACTTTAAAATCAAGTATTTCAAATATCAGATACAAATAAATTTCTGGAATGGTGTCTGAAATACTAGATACAAAATACGTATCTTCTAAATACTTTTTAAAGATAAAATCCTTTTGTAAGAAAACACATTTTATTGAATATACCTAACTTTATTTTTTTACGTGAATTATTTACGAATAAATCGCGTTGATCGCGCAAATGCGACAAGATAAAATATTATATTTTCAAGGTTTTAATTGAGACTTAAGTAAATCCAGTTCTTCAAACATTTTGTCGCTCATTTTTCTATGATGAGGTCTCATTATAGGTACGTCATTGGAAAAAAAGTATTTTGGCAGTCTTAGTATTTACAAAATACTAAGATACCAAAATAATGTATCTAAATACAAGATACAAGATGAATATTCAAAAAAGTATTTCAAATACAAGATGAAAATACGTATTTTGCATCTTGTATCTGTATTTCAAATACTTGTATCTTAGATAAGTCACATCTCTGGTAAGTATTATGCTCTGGACGTTCCCTTTTATCTAATAATTCTGTATTTTTATAAAAAAAATCCTTAATCTGATACTACTATCCCACGTTTTATAAATTTAATTTAAAGCAACAAAGATGCCGAGGAAAGAACTTTCATTTTAAAATCACGAAAAAAAACAAACGAATCTTTAGAAATAAATAATAGTGAACCGCGATTGTCGCGTTATGAATCTTCTGGCAAAAATTCAATAAAAACAGGGAAAGCTTTAATAATAATGGACGAACCCGAAGCACTAGAAGATGAGCAAGAGGTTGGTGCGGCTGAAGAGGTTGAAAGCGAAGAGGAACCGGTAGAAATCATTGAAGATAAACCAATTCTACCCAGACTTACTCTCACAAATCAACAGGTATGAACTACTTATTGTTAAAACATTAGTTGAATACATTGCCTAAATGAAAATTTTTATTTATAATGTTTAGGTTTGAGTAGCTTGTTGCTGTAGTATTTACTATTTGAAAAAAAAATCATATATGTAATAATAAAAAACATCTAAGGCCCGAATACAGAGTCAGTTAAAATACTCTTTAAAAGCGTACTTTGCAGTGTAAATTACACTTTTAAAACGTGCTTTAACATTTAAATCATTTAAGTATTGACTCTGTATTCGGCCTTACACGTTTGTAACGTGTTTTTAATACCACGATATGTGATGATATTGATGTTATTACTGAAAAATTTCATAGTATTATTGACGACACTGTAAACAAATTTGTTCCATATGTTGAAATATTTCCTAGTTCTTTTCCAAAATGGGTTTCGAAAGATTTAAAGGAAATGATAAAAAATAAAAAGCTTGCTCACAAAACATATAAAGAAACAAAAAACAGTATCGATTACAGTAATTACTCACAGCTTAGATCTCAATGTAAAGTATTGTCTAAATGGTGTTACTCTAATTATATAAAAGAAGTTGAGTCTTCCATCAAAGTAAATGTTAAAACCTTTTGGAATTATACAAAATCCCTAAAAGTTTATAAAAATAGTTATCCTAATGTTATGTTCTACAATGGTAAATTTTGTAATAATTTTGATGGGATTGTTAATTTATTTGCGGAATTCTTTAAAAATGTCTATGTACCTGTGTTACCAAAAAACACCGACCACACATCAGCAACATCAAACATTGAAACCACATTAAATATAAATAATTGCACAATAAGTACTTCCAGTATTATAAGTGGGATTAAAAAACTTGATGTAAATAAAGGGCATGGACCTGACGGAATTCCTCCACTATTTATAAAAAATTGTGTTGATGTACTATCTCTCCCCCTGTCAATCATATTTAATAAATCCATATCAGCGGGTATATTCCCACATATATGGAAGGAAAGTTTCTTAACACCGATCTTCAAAGATGGAGACAATAATGATGTAAAAAATTATAGACCCATTTGCATACAATCTTGTATACCTAAGTTATTCGAATCACTAGTCCTCGATACTATATCTCCTGTTTTAAAACAAACAATAACTCCGTACCAACACGGATTCATCTCAAATAGATCTACCCTAACAAATTTAGTTTTGTATGAAAATTACATTATTAAATCTTTTGTTAATAAAACTCAAGTAGATTCAGTTTACACGGACTTCAGTAAGGCGTTTGACAAAGTCTCACATGCTTTATTAATTGCCAAATTGGGAAAAATAGGATTTGGTGGACAAATACTTTCTTGGTTAACGAGCTATCTGAGTGAAAGAAGGCAAAGGGTAAAAATATATTCATATGTATCAGAATGTTTCCATGCTACTAGTGGTGTACCACAGGGATCGCATCTTGGACCAATACTATTTCTATTATTTGTGAATGACATTTCAACAATATTTAATGACATTGAATATTTGCTGTTTGCAGATGATCTAAAAATCTTTAAATCAGTAACCAACATTTATGACTGCAACATATTACAGCAAAACCTAAATTCTCTTTCAGTATGGTGTGAAACGAATAAATTGTACTTAAATTTAAATAAATGCAAAATTATATCATTTACTAGATTAAAATCAAAAATAAATTTTGAATACTCTCTATGTAACACCAAACTAGAAAATGTTGACTGTATTCGAGACTTAGGGGTATTATTCGACTCGAAACTTACTTTTACTAATCATATTAATGCGATAACTTGTAAGTCTCTAAAATTGCTGGGATTTATTTTAAGGACATCACGCCCATTTCAATCAATTGAAAGTATTAAAATGTTATACATGTCTCTTGTCCGGAGCCAATTAGAATATTGCTCATCAGTTTGGTCTCCATATTATAATGGGCATATAGACAGTATTGAGCGTGTCCAACGCAAATTTCTCAAATACATTAACTACAAGTTAAGCATACCAATACAAAACATAGAATACAATTACATATTGAAGAGACTAAATTTACTCACATTATATGATAGAAGAAAAATTTATGATATAGTTCTTCTTTACAAAATTGTAAACAATATGTTGGACAGCCCTGACCTTGTAGCATGTATCGATTATAATATCCCTTCCACACATAGAACTCGACAAATTGTCACATTCCATCGCAACAATTGCAATACTAACTATCAATCAAATTCTGTGATACACAGAATATTGGGAACTTGTAATGAATATGGTTGCATGATTGACATTTTCGTCGACAGTCTGGAGAAAGTAAAGTTCACACTTAAAGAGGCAATACTGCTTCGTTACTGACTTCAGCTGTTAATATGTAATGGTGGGTAATATATATTTTTCGTACACATTGCCGCTTTGTACTTTATATTTTAAATTTTTGTACTCATGTTTTGGTGCTATTCCTGGTACTTTTAATAATTTGCTACTTGTAATTTATATTGTTTAATGTATGTTCTTTTTAATTTTATGATATATTTTTTTATGTAAAAGCCTATACGCATTGCTGCTCGTTACCTACTCTACATTTTTTATTTATATACTCATGATTTGGTGCTATTCCTGAAACTTTTAATGTATGTGCTTTTTGAAATTTATTTTATACTCTTTATGTAAAAGCCTAATGGGCGTAAACAAATAAATAAATAAATATGTTAAACAAACAATCGTTCAAATGAATATTAAATTAAGAAATATCAAGGTGATAATGCAAATTAAAGTAAATGTGTTTTCTCGAATATACCCACCTTGTTTCATTTTTTAAACAATTATCTCAGTTGTGCAAAACAGCACAGCGAAGCACGTAATAAAAGTATCGATCTTTTGCAATAAAAGTATCAAGAATCGATATTTTTATTGCAAAAGACAAATAGATATCTCATTTCAAATTTGTTTGAGAGTGGCTTAACACATTATTACAGAAAATTTGGGTCTATTCTCATTGGTTTGTATTGGTCTCTTTTATATTTCCAATGGTAGGTACTATACAGGGTTATTTTGGAAAACATTAATAACCTCGCATGACTATATTTCTCCCTTGATTATGAGTCGAAAATGTTTTAGCAACCATCAAAAGTTATGGAGATATGCGACATCAAAGTTTACATTTTTTTCAATAGGCTTATTTTTTGTAAAACGTTGGACTATCATTACAGTAACTTATATCGATTACGAAAAATTCTTCCGTTTCAATACATGTTAAATAAAATGATAAAAATCCTGAAAAATTTCCAATTGGAATTCGAAGGTTTTTATTATTTTATTTCACTTATATTAAAGGGAATGAATTTTCCATATTCGATATAAGTTACTGTAATGATAATCTAACGTTTTACAAAAAATAAGTCATAAATATTGAAAAAAAATACAAACTTTGATGTCGCATATCTCCAAAACTATTGATATTAGGTCGTAATAGCTTGAACATTTTCGATTCATAATCAAGGCAGGTATATAGTCCTGCAAGGTTATTAATGTTTTTCATATAACCCTGCATATATCTTACTGAAATGGAATTAAAATATTGATCAAAACTAATTAACTGGTGAAAAAAAAAATTGAAATCTGCCAATAAATGACTGAGAAATAGATCATTTAAGTTTACGTATTTAAGCGACGACGTGGCCTGTGCCGCCTGTGACGTCATCTGACCTACTCGAGACCGTCGCACCACAGGCACTAAGCGAGTCGTGTGGGTCAAGTGACGTCACACGCTGGACCGTAGCAAAAAACGAAATTATTTATGCAGCGAAACTTTAGTCTCACAACATTTTCATTTGTAGTGATACTTTAATGATTCTTTCACATTTTTGTTTCATTTTACTTAATTTTTACTCCCTTTCTTTTACTCGTGGCGTCTGATTGCTTGCTTGTCTGACGAAAAAACTTTGGATCGATTTTTAACCATTTTCCCGTGATCCAATCGAGCTGAAACTTTGCAGGCAGACTCGCGGCAACGATAAAAATGATCTAACAAATTTTCTTTAAAAAAAATTAATAATTATAGTATAATTTTAGATTTTTCGTAATATTTTACTACTCGCTTTCGTAGCGTCGCCCGACTCGAGCCCAACGCGTAGGTTAAGCGCCAAACCTGTTTCCGCTAGTAAATGAGAAAGGGAGTATAATAAAAACTTGGTTTTTTATGGGCTACTATTTTTATAATTAATCTATAAAAATGTAAACTTGTCCATCGAAGAAAGCCGATATCAACCGAGCATTCGAGCTGCTGGACCAGGCTGGGAGCGGGCTGATCGATGCGGACATCATTATGATTGCTATACAAGCCTTAGGTGGGTGCGCTCATATAAGTTCTTAGTGTAAATATTACAAGTTTATTCACAACACCAACTAGGAAGTTGCATCGAAGAAGCCATTCCGCTCGCAGTCACTCCGTCGGACAAACGTGCGATAATCGCGTACCCAGCGGGTGGATAGTGCATTGAAGACCCCACGGCAAGATGTTGTTAACTAACATTTTTTTCAAAAATGAGTTAATAAGCCATCTAAACTATATATTGTATTGAGTGAAATGAAAAAGTTGATTATTCCTTGTTGTGATGGTGATTTTTTAATGATGGTGATGTAGTATACCAAAAAAAAATTTTTGTGCAAATGCGAGTAATTTGAAAATTTTTTTCATGTTTTTCTTAAAAAAATCTAAGTCAAAAATTTATTATAAGTAAACGGCGTATTTAATCATTTGACTAGCTGTAACACGTCAAAAATTACGCAATATTTTTTTTATATTTCCCCTGCCGGCATAATATAAAGGTACTATTTTAAACCCCGACCATTGTACTGGGCGGAACATGAAATGGTTCGCGTCTTCGCTAAGCCCTAGTATATATTTAAAGTATCTTTTTGGCGGTCCACGCAGAGGCGGCGGTAGCAACATTCGTTAGGCGGCCGGTTCGGGTTTACTGGCCCGAGGTTTAAGCCCCATCTCCGGCCGTTTAATTCGAACGAAATTACGGACGGACGACAGTCAGACAGAAATTATTATGTTTGATTAGTTTGTAAGACGTGTGAAAATTTTGAACGAAATCGGGCCAATAGTTTTTGAGATACTTTATCTTTCAGTCTGAAAAAAGTAGTTTCGAAAAAACAGTGAAAAAAATTAAATATTCACCTACCACAAATTCATCAAACCGCTATAACTGAAATTTTTGAACGAGTGATGACTCAAGTTATTCTTAAATTTTCAAGCAAAAAAAAACATTTTTTGAAAATGTCCAAGTGATGCAGCCCCGTATTTGATCAGTAGTAGCTAACAGTAAAAGATAAGCTAAAAGCATAGATTTTAAAGTTTTCCACCAATCAAACCACCCTTTTTAAATCTATGCCTTTTCATAGCTTTTGCTTATACATCTGATCAGATGAGATAACAGACACTAATTTTTTTATGTGTTTCCGAGTGAAGAGTTTAAGCTTTTGGTTATAAAAAAAATAGTTTCAATTATATAATTAGAAAATTCCGAGAATTCGTTATTTTTAACTCAATGGCCATGTTCTTTTTGCGCATTTTCTCACAATTTGTATAATACATTTGTCATCAATAGGTCGTAAGCTGGCTATACATATTTAACCTAATTATTTTTTTACATCTGTTATTGAGAGGGACTGCACCTCTAGAAACTACAATAAATCAAATAAAATTCAGTTGTGTGAAGTAGTGGTTAGTTTATGTAAAAAATGTAATTTCTTAACTACTTACGAACGAAAATAATTTAGTAAAATATTTTCTTATCGAAAGATTATGAAGTGACATCAGTGGAATTGAACAAACTCATAGAAAGCGTCGGGGAAAATAAATCGGGAACGCTGTCGGTAGACGACTTCACCACCCTGATAATGAGGAAAATTGCCGAAAAGGATTCGGAATTTGACATTATCAAGAGTTTCCTGCACTTCGACGTGGAGAACAATGGTAATTATCTTGTAGAAGCAGCGAACTTTTTTATTTTATACTAGCTGTCACCGGTCAAAAATGACGGTACATGTCGGTTCCTAAGGAATAGGTAGGTAAGTATTTATTTATTTATATATAAAAAAAAGAAAAAAAAAAGAAAAAAGAAGAAAAATACTATAAAGAAAGAGAACGCAAAAATCTTTACTTAGATCCAACTTGAAATAACCGGCCCTTAGTGAGAGTATTTTCATCGCTTTCATTCCACTTTCATTCCTTTTTTGCGTTATTCCAGGCTTCATTTTAGGTTGGCACCTTCGGCTTTGACACATGCTGGATTTTAATCCTAGGAAACATCATCAATCAAGACGTATCATAGATGTCTCATAGAGACGCAGCTATTTGGTAGGTTATGGGAAAGTAGACATGGGGTCTTTTTTGGGTATTTATAGGGCTATTTATGTTTATACCTATCATACCGCTGGCTTAACTGGTCACTTTACACAATGCAACCTTTTTTTTGTTTTTTGTTTTTTTTTTTTGTTTGAAGTTTTATATATGTTGTCTTTGTATTCGGCTCGCATTTACTAACGCCATCTGTGTTTAAAATTTGTCATCCCCATGAAGCGGTATAGATGTCGCTGTTGGTACTGAGATATCTTAGAGATTTTTGACTCGAGTTTTTGAAGCAATATTCATCAGAATTATTAACATGTTTGCTAAAATACGCGTGAAAATTATTCAAATATTTAGGTCCTTTTTAGGTAGGTGGTAGTCAATCATGAGTGAAATTGGTGAATGTTATATCGTGTAAAGTGATCACTTAAGCGAGCCGTAAGATATGTCGTAAGCCCTGTAAACACACTTTCCCACATAAATAGCTTCGTCTCTATGAGACATCTTGATTAATAAATTCGTTATAATTATCGCGGAACTACGTTCTGAATAATCGTAACTTAACGAATGTAACTTGATTTAATTTAAAATTCCATATTGTTTTGTTATTATTGCTGTTGCGTTTGAGCTACACTGTGTATTTTCTTCATGGCAGACTTCATAACGGTGGAGAACATGAGAACAGTCGCCGATGAACTTGGAGACGACTTGAACGATGAAGAGATTAATGAAATGTTTGAAGCGGCTGACGAAGACGGAGACGGAATTGTAAGCAACAATGATAATTATAGTTATTTAATTGATCCTCTTTTTATAGATATGATAGACTCTCCAGTCTCCAGGGTGGTGAGGTTAGAACAAATATTATTTCTGTCGAAAAACATAAAGAAAAAAATCAAATACCGAGCGCGTAAGAATCAGATATGAGGGGTATAAAAGAAAAGGCAGCAACATCCCTCTGAGGTGTTTCTGAAGAAGATTTCTCTGGAATCTATGAAACCTACATCTTATTAGAAATAATTGCTGTATTTGCATTGTGGTTTCAGTCTAAAATCGACATCGACTCTCACTTTAGTATGAAGCGGCCATTTTGTCACGTGATAAATCCTTGAGGGCTGATCGTTTGAAGTATATTTTGGTGCCTTTGCTTTTAAATAGTGATTTGGAAACATATTTTTGGAAGGGATAGAGTTATATCTCATATATAAAAATCAATGTTTGTTTGTTTGTTCATATTTTAAGCGCTGCCATACCGTTTGTCCGATCTGACCCAAATTTTGGATACTTATTCTTTAGGACTCGGCGGAAAACATGACCCACATTTTCCCCTCTTCTTTAAACCACCCTCCCCCCTTGGTATAGTCTCTTTAAAAATTCATACCGTTTGACAGATTTTACCCAAATTTTGCATACTTTTTCTCAAGGACCCTTTGGAAAACATGGGCCATTCCGACCTAGAACATTATATTTTTAGAGTCTTTGCAAACAATAGAAACTTTGTTTCCTCCCACAAACTTATTTTTACTTAACCCGTGCAACGCCGGGTACGAACAGCTACTTTCATATAAAAACTCGAATTCCAAAACATTTTATAATTTTTTTTGGATATTGTTGCCTTTGCTTTTTTTTTCACATAATCTAATTAGCTTCATTCGATAGTAGAAATGAACTGTGTTTCGGAATAATAGTAATTCCTAAAATAAATCAAATTGGGATTCAGAAATTCGGTGTAACGCATCATTTTCCTTTTAAATTTAATTCATTAAAATAAGCGTTAAACACAACGCTGGGCTTTTATTTTATATGTTGATGCCTATACTAAGTGTAGATTTCCATGACACATTTTGTTCTCGATGTGCGAGTTTAGTCATGACATAAAATTTATGTAGGTACCAACAAAGAAATTTTTTATTATTTTATTATTTATGTATACCATTAATATTAATATATTTTGTTACAGATAATAAAGGCAGAATTCATCAAAATGATAAACAAATGCGTGACGTTGGTGACTCCCTAATAAAAGTAAAGTTAACATAACAATATTAGAAGAATAATGCAACGAAAGATACCGAATAATAAATATTAATATTAACACAAAATGTATATTGTCTTATTTTATTTATATCTTCTACGAATTCGAACTTCATTCAGGCAAAAATCTTGAAATATCAAATACAAATCGTATTTGCTGGGTAAAGGACAAATCAGAAATATTAGAAATCAATCATAAAAAAATAATCATTTTCATATTAGTTGAAGGTACAGTAGCCGGCATCTTGAACTTGAACATCTTGAAATTTTACGGCGTAGTGGGGGGAAGTTTGCGCATGTACCGTTCCATCAACGAGACCCAAATTTTGTCTTCTGCGCATTCCCCCACTAAGGCCCGGTTGTTTCAAATTCGATCAAAGTAAGCGTAGAGTTTAAACTGAAATTTTACGTTCTCCACCAATCAGACGATCCGTTTTCGTAAAAATCTATGCTTTTATCGACCGCTTACTTTGATCGAACTTGAAACAACCGGGCCTAAGCCAAAGAATTTCAAGAAGTTTGCCGGCAGTTGTACCTACCTACACGGAAACAACGGGGAGGAAGATATCTACGATACCTACCCAGTTGAATATGCAAAGTGCAAAGCCATAGACGTACTATAAATATGCAAAGCTCGGTTGATCTATTTGAAAAAAGAGCAAACATGAGAACTTTTTTCCAAATGCTGGAGGATGACCCCGTTAAAAAATTCAACAATCGAAAGCGCGCATGAGATATTTTGAAATTGGATAAGGCAAAAATGGTGTGCCAAGACAGAAGAATGGCGTTCTATACTCTGCCTACTGCCACTGGAGAACGGCATTGTGGTTAATTAGTCTTTTGTTGTTCTAATACTTTTACTTCTTTCAGTGCACATACTCCTTTAGAAACTTTGTGTTGAAATATTATTCGGTGAACAAACAATACAATTTTAATAACGATAATCTTAGAATTCATATATTTAAATAATACTTTTAGTTACAAAAGTTTTAGTTTTAGTTATAAAGTACTTAAAGAAATTAATTAAACACACCCAGGTAATTAATGGATAACCAGATGATGACAATCTAAAATGATAAATTAAATTAAAGTAACGCATGAAATATAATAACGCAGAATCAGTGCTAAAAATATATCTATATATAGATTATTGAAACAAAATCTTATAAATTACCTTTACACATGACACAGTATCTGATGCACCACAGAATAGATGAGACCAGCTTCAACACTCACGTTATTGAAAAACTTTATAAACCAGCTACGAACTGGGTTCGATTAGTTACTAAATTTACGAGGTTTTCCGCTAAAATTATCTTATTTGATAGCAATCCATAATTTTTTTTTTTTGTGAAGTGTCGCTCAATGCAATATAATTGTAACTGGTATCACTAATAAATTAGTATGAGTCTAACTACAAGTGAGTTTTCTTCTTAATCATTTTATTGTAATTGAATTGAATTTATGCCTAATGGTGAACGGCGTGGTCCCTTGATTTGTCTGAAATTTCATACACAATAAATACATCTCCATTTTTACACATGCCGAGTCCTGATGATTACAGCGTTTAAAAAGAGAACTTTCTTAACCCTTTTTTGTTTGACCATCTTGTAAGAGACCATCCATTTGTTCATTTTCTTCAACTGTCCTGTTGGTTACGAGTTTCTCGAGACAATCGCTATTCTATTAGGCAACGTGCCTAAAGTAAACAAAATCTTTCTCGCCACATCTCCAACCCGTCCATACTTTCCTTTCTTTGTTTCGCAAATCCATACAGTGGTATGCAGTATAATAAAAATTTCACTAGACGGGAGATTTAACTAGACTGAAACATTAGCAACAAAATTATATTCATAACTCGAAAATTCTCACTCCGACGCGCGGGCAAGCTGTTCTGACGACAGTAAATTCTTTTTTGCTAAGGTGATGTACCGGAATATGACGCGAACCAGGTTATTAATTTTGTCCTAGGGCAATACCGAAATCAAAGCGCCCATGTTTCGAAGATCACGCGCCATGTGGTCACAGCCCCGGCATGTTCGATCTTTTGTTCGAGGACGAAATATGTGACCTATTGTTCAAAAAAAATAACATTGCGACGGACGATCGCTCTTAGGATAGCCCGCCATAAAACATATGAAACAATGAATTAGAAAGTTAGGGTTGCCGAGGGCGTTGGGCATCGCCAAGACATTAATAGTGCACGGCCTTTTGTTAGGATGGGCAATACGTTCGCAACCTTTTGTTCTTAAGTAACATCTTGGAAGGGTAAAAACGGTAAACCTTTTCTTGCAGCGGGACGTATATCTCTAACCCCGATTAAACAATAGAAAGAACATCTTGGCCAAATGCGAACACATGGGACAACGGTTTAGAAAGCTGCGTTTGTTAGAGAAGTCGCCATTGTTTTGGGAAAGACATTTTTTTTAGAAAAACAAGATAATAATTCCGAAAGTCGTCGCAGTAAACTTACTATTGTCCTCGACAGACAATAGAGATGTTTTAGAAAGCGCTGACATACCGATCCACCACATGGCGACACTATCCGCGAGATGTAGGATCGTATAAATTATATTATTATTTTAAGGGCGCGAAGATCCCGCAACGCACGACCAGGCGGTCCTTATCAATAAAGATAACAGGGGTCAATCAATTAAGAAGGTAGAGGCCGAATTAGAAATTGAGGCAAAGTGGTGAATCATAATATCAATGTAATATGTACCTAATTAATGAGCAACTGATATGTTTAATTTAAGTAAGGTAATGATTGTTTAGATAACCCAGGCCACCTCTGCAGGTGGATGTTACTCGTTTTATATGTAGTTTCCTCATTTATTCTGTATTCTATTGTTATTGCCGACGATGTTTGATATTGATGTAATATATAATATATAACGTAATAGAATATTATCTCGTGAAAAGATGTAACACGGTTGAAGAGATATAAGATTCCGACTTTTTAGTCTTTTGAAATCTGTCTGCAGAATGAATTTTAGCACACGGTGTTGAAACAAAATAGTTTAATTAATTGCAAATAAGTAAATGCCGTGTTGGAATAAACATTATTATTACTTTAGATCGAGGCTTTCATGTCTTATGTTTTCATATATTACATACACCTAGTTGAATAATGTTAATTTGTGAGTTTTAATTATTTTTAGGAATAATGTTAATTTGTCATTAGTTATTCAAGCTCCCAATATTGTGTTTTTTTTTTTATACAAATTGTAGGTTGTAGGTATATAACCTATCTGTAAACATGCAATTATTGTTTTGATTACTCGTTTAAGCAATATGATTTGTCGGTCTGTTTTAAAATAGTTGTTTTAATCTAGTAATAATAAAGCTTTTGAGCTTTATTATTATTTATTTGTAATTAATTTTACTCTTTACGAAATGTTTCGCATTCAATCCAGCTTACACATTGAAGTAAGAATTTTCATTATTTAGGTGTAAATAATGTTACATTAATTAATTTACGCCAAGTTTTCTTAATTTTTCTTCTAGTAATAAGGTTTAACATAATTTCTTAAAAAAAAAATGTTTATCGAATTTGATTATGTTAGTATATGTAAGCATTCCTTTCGGGAAAGTGGCGTTGATGCAAATTCATGTACTTTGTAATCCCAAAAGAAATTACAAAGGTGTATACAGAACATTAACATTAGGGGACCCGCTTGAAGCATGTATCCCATGTAAATAAGTTTTTATGTTAATTGATTCACTAAGAAATGCCACGATGTCTGTATAATTTTAGCCCTTTGTTTTGTATCTCTATGTCACATATTGACAAATATGTTTGGTCCAACTAAGAAGTACGATAGCTTGTTTTATTTAAGCTAAAATTAAAAATAAAACTAAGTATCAAGTACATGTTGTCATTGTTAAAGAAAAAAAATTAAAAAGAAAAAGAAAGGAAGAGAATATGCGGAGTGGTAAATTTTAAATACCGTCCGGTTTATCATATAAAAAAAAAAAAGAAATAATAATGATTTTGTGGAGGTATCGAAGATAATCAATGTAAATGATAAGGATTGACCTGTAATGATGTAATGTATAAATAACGTTAAATCAATGTTAATGATAAGGATTGACCTGTAATGATGTAATGTATAAATAACGTTAAATATTGGGAGGCCTACTGTAAGAATCAAACTGACACTTAATAATAAGATTGATATTGTAATGCATACTTAAGGAATTTTACTATGATCTAATGAAACCCTACGTTCAATCCCATGTAATTAGTCAATAATGGTAGAAATAACTGGTCGATAAAAATATGTCTATCTGGCGTGTCGATTTAATTAAGTATGTATATGTAAGCAGTTTTATTTTTGGGTAATAAGTGTTGATGCGAATTTGTGTTTTCAATTTTCCGCCTTTGCCAATTTGTACTGTAATATTTTCCTTAAGTTTAATTCATTTTGCAATGTGTTTTGGTGACGGGATAGGGATATGAACAGTGAACAAAGCGTTCGTGAAATAACAAAGTGTTTAGGCCTACATACCAGAAAAGCATCGAGATTAGCCGCAAACTGGGAGAACAATAGGGGGCGGAACGGAGGCAACATTGGGTTCAGTAACCAATAGCGTCAATCGGGACCTAGGAGGGATCGAGAGAGACGAATGGACGACGAAGGCGGACATCAAAGGAGCCAATCGGCGAAGGACCAACTGGAGGCTTCCCCTCGACTCCCCGCGACCACACCCTGGGTCGCCGGGGAGAGAATATAAGGCGAAGCCGGCCGCCAAGAAGGCAGTTGAGTTGAGTTGAGTCGAGTTGAGTTGAGTGTGGAGAAGCTAGAGATTCTAGCGGTGCCCGTAAAAACAGCATCGCCGATCACTCTAGCAACTCCTGGAGGAGCGAAAGCGCGAACGGCAACAACCGCCATCCGCTACCGAGTGCTGTGACGCACCGCCGCAAACGCCTAAGTATCAGTGCCGCCGCGACGCCGCAGCGTACCACCGCGACGGAGGACCGACGCTCTGCCGACGACCGCCACGACGCCGACGTCAGAAGCCGCCGACGTAGCCTGCACAGTCAGAGGACGACGCCGACGCCAGAAGCCGCCGCCCACCACGAAGCAGCACGAAGAAGACACCTGCCGAACTCTCCGAAACAGGTTACCCCGATCTAAAGACTCTTTCTCCGCCCACCTAGTTCTACCGAAGTGTTAATTTAATCTCGTCACCATACATTTTAGCAGTAAGATCAGATTTTTTATGTGTTTTGTCTTTTTTCTTTCTTTGTTTATAATTTTGTCCTCTCCCTCTAAATTAGGGTTCATGTAATTTTTAAATTAGTAACCACTTTGCTGCGTCGTATGTAAGTTGAGATTAATGTTTCATGTAAATTAATTTGCTACAGTGTCCAATATAGAAACTTGTAAAATTGTTTCGATTTCATTATTTTTCTATCCCTTCACCCGCCTCGAGATATCAGTGTCCTAGTCAGTCACCTGACGTTTTGATTGTACCTAGGGGAGGGCGTAACCGCCGGCATACGTAGATCTGAGATCTCCCGGCCGGTTTACCACACCGTGATTTTATCTCACCTCTGACCCCTCAGACCTTACCCCCCCCTACTCTGGTATATCAAGTGGCGCCCAACGTGGGGCTCGTGCGTATAAAGCACGCCGGAAAAGGGTTTTCTAGCGGATCCCACCCTGAGATTTAGATTAAAGACACTGATATCAAGCGAGTGAAACGAGGGATGATAGAATCGAGCTAATCGGTTGGTACTTCAACCTTAAAGTACCTGGCGCCCA